>OMLP01014152.1:20456-31826 GCA_900302685.1 Spondyliosoma cantharus
CAGCTGCTGGTCAGAGGTGGTTAATTTAGATAACCCTCCCCATATGATGGATCATCTGTCCAGAGGCCCTGCTGGCTGCATGCGTAGCCCAGCATGAGGAGTCCAGGCTGGTGTGTGTGTGTGCGTGCGCGTGCGTGTGTGTGACGAAGTGAGAAAGAGAGAACCTTTTTTTTGCTGGCGTGACACACAACATATGGTAAAATAAGGAATGGGGGATTGATTTTGTGACATTTTTTAACAGAGCAGCCACATTTTTCTAGCTGTAGAGACAAGCAGTTGAATAATATTTGCATAAGCTGTGATATTGTTGGAGCCAGATGGGGAGGGAGTTTCATGTAGGTCACTACAGGGAAGTATTTAGAGCTGAGTTTTCTGTTTTTGTGTGCCATACCTAACATCAGTTTTCCAGCACTGTTAACCTCATCAGTTAGGCTTTTTGCTTTAATCCCTAATTTGCAAGTACAGTCTGACCACCTCTGCCATGTTAACAAGTCAAACCATTTCTACTCGGACTTAATTTTTAAAGGAGGGGCTTTAGCTGCCTGGGAAGGAAATGGCCTCGGTGTCATTAAAGCTCCATGTCTTAACTCATGTGATGTCACAGGCTCCACCCTCTCTGCTCCTGTTGGATCACATCCAGAAAAACGGGGAGCCGCTTCCTTGTTGACACAGACACTGAAGCTGAAAACAATACATTTTATCTGTTTGTGTGTGTGTATGTCTCTCTATCTGAGGGTGTATGTGTGTGTGTGTGTGTGTGTGTGTTTGTGTTTTGCTACTTCTCTCTCCGTCTTTATTGTTTTCTTGTTCTTACTTTTTCATTGTTTTTCTCTCTTTGTCCCCTCAGGCTCTGAAAGCTCTCCAGGACATGAGTTTATCCTCTCCATGCTCCCCTCCTCCTCTCTCCATGCGTCATAGTAAAGCCATCCCTGTGCAGGCCTTTGAGGTATATATCGACATCCCCTCACATGCACACATTTTATTTGTGGTTGTCACTATGCAAGGTGATGTGAGGTCAGTATTATATAAGGAGGTAGTGATGGTATCATCTGTTCCTAGCCTGTGTTCTTTACAGGAAGTGCATCAAATAAAACTAATCAGGGAAGAGTTACATGAGAAGTATGGGCATTTCAGCAATTTTCAGAATGCACACATACATTTACATGTAAGACACTAGCTTGCCTCAAAGGCAAAATCATACTATATTATCAATTTTAGGTATGCATAAATGTTATATGACATTAGTAACAAAGCCTCACACTGCTATGTTTTGGTTTTCTGCCATCTATTTGGCAATTAGAAAAAAATAAATGAATTTTCAGCAAATAACTTAAATAGCTCAATAGAGGCTAAACACGTGATTGAACAGTTGGCAAAAGTCATCATAGTTACAGCCACTGAGTAGCAGAACGACATACAGTGCCATCATTGTTCATGTTTATCAAGTCTGCAAGAAAACACAACATAAAACATAAAAGAAAAACATCCATAATATAAAAAAGTTAACTTTCCTAGCTTAACACTACACACACTGCAACGCGACTATTGTTGATGCTGTCAATGCTGAAATTATTTATTGTGCAGCTCAAGTATGCACCTTATGATCAGATCTTAAGTTTTCATTCTTCCTCTTTGAAGACAGGAGTAGTTTTGATGTTGCAGTAATCTAGATGTGATTTATGAAATGCTACGATGCTGGTTTTGTTTCACAGAAGACACGCTGAACTTGAATTACAGTAAAAACATGCTGTAAAGTCATATGTTCGTCACCACACTGCAGGAGGCTTCTCAGCAGAGCTGCTGTGAGACTAAAGAATGTTGTAATGTAATGCACTTCCTGTTGCATCATCAGTGGCTTTTTCATGGTATATGGTATCAATCACAGTTGGTGTCATAATGACACATACCATTAGTATCTCACTGATTGTGTATAACAGAGATTTTGAATCAGTATTTGAAGGTGAGAGATTCAGAGTAGGGAGGTTAAGTTAAGGGATTATAATCACTGGTAACATGTTGGGAAAAATGTGAGACAGAGAAGGAAGAAGAGGTGAACGATTTGAATCGTTAGCCAAGTCTGCATCCTCTGTGGCGACCTCCTCTCAGCAGCTTCCTGTTGCACAGGAACAGAAAATGTTGTTATGATGTGGAGATAGGTTTAAGATGTGGCACCTGAATCGCCCACTGACACATAAACAGACTCTTTTGAGGTTTTACATGATATGACTCAGAGTCAGAACACATTTCTGTCTTCTGGTTCACATTTGTCCTCTGAGAAATGAGTTGTATGCCTTTTACAGCATGTCCTTTGGATTCAAGTACAAAAGTTGCAGCTTCTCAGTGACCTTTCAGAATAATTATTAAGTATATGATGAACAGAAATTTGTGAGCTAGCTGTATATATTTGACTATGATTTCACACTCTCTTAAAGCCATAGAAGCAGCAACTTTGTTAAAAAAAAAAAAAGAGAGTCCTGACAAGTCCACTACTTTCACTTTGGAGACCCCTGGTGGTGTCAAAAGTTGATATGATTTGAAAAGCCACGTAAATGTTGATAAATGCACAACAAGCAACCCCAGTTTCTGTGTGTTTGTTCAATCCCCTCCTCCTCTGCACCACTGCAGGTAAAGCTGGATGTTTACCTGACAGAGCTGACAAAGATAGGAAAGAGTCAGAAGTACACGTTGTCTGTTGACGTGGAGGGAGGACGACTGGTAGTGATGAAGAAGGTGAAGGACAGCCAAGAGGACTGGACGACCTTCACACATGACAAAAGTGAGGATCACTCCATACATAATAAAACAGTGTTTTCTGAACAGTGTGATGATTGATCAGTGTTTCCCTCGATAACTTTTCAAACAGAAATCTGTTGAACAGAGATAGTGAGTCACTCAGATCATCTTGTGACCAGTTAAGTTTGTAGATGGCAGCCTTAACAACGGCCACATTCATTAAATAAATGCCCTTTTCTGATAAAGAGTGTCTTTACTAATGTTTTATGTTGTAAAATTAAAATACTTTTTTGTGATGTTGATGGGCGATTCTTGATGGTATTTGTTTTGAGACAGAGGTGAGGTAAAGACATAAAAAAACGGAACGCTGATTTAATGGAAATCCACGTATGTTTTTTTTTTCTCCCGTTTCCTTTTTTCATTGCTCTCCTTCCTTAACTTTAACCTTCTTCTTGCAATCTATTCCTTGACCTTGCTTTCCCTCCCTGCCTTTGTCTGCCTCTCCCGCTCTCTGACCTTCTGTCTCCTGTCTGTCTGCCTATTTGTCTGTCTCAGTCCGTCAGCTGATTAAGTCTCAGCGGGTGCAGAATAAACTGGGCATTGTTTTTGAGAAGGAGAAGGACAAAAGCCAGAGGAAAGACTTCATCTTTGCTAGTGCCAAGGTTTGAACACACACTCGCACACTGCCTCAAACATTGATTTGTGGATGTAAGAAAGCACAAGTCAGCAGAAAGTCAACCGTGAAAACACATAAACACGTACCCAGAAACATTACAGTGTTGTACGTATTCATATTCAAATGGACAAGGAAGTGCTCTCATCTTTCAGCATAATTTGTTTATTCAAAATCAGACAAAGGATGATAACATGTCCAGGATTTGCCCGTTTTTATCTGAAACTCTTCCTAATTTGATTCTCAACACATTGCTGTCTGTCCTTTCAGATATTATTTCTCTTTGAATTTGGAAACTTTGATAGAAAATAGTGAAGACAGTTGTGTGTGTATATAAGAAATAAACTTAGTCATTCAAATTGTTTAAGGTTTCATGAAGGCTTATATACACACTCACTGGATGGTGCCTTTTTGTGGGGACCTCCACTGACTGTTGTGTGTGTTTCTTGTGTGTGTTTCAGAAGCGGGAGGCATTTTGCCAGCTGCTGCAGCTGATGAAGAACAAACATTCCAACCAAGACGAGCCAGACATGATCTCCATTTTCATAGGCACCTGGAATATGGGTTAGACACCCACACACACATTATTTTTAGTGTCTTCAGATTTCTTTTTCTTTTCAACATGACCTGTGTTAATAGCAAAACATACTGATGTATCATATTTATCGTAAGTTGCATTGAAAAGTAACATGTTTTAGATCATCATTTTCCATTTTGGTCTTTGTCTGCAGGCTCAGTGCCCTCGCCTAAGTCTGTGGCCTCATGGGTGTTGTGTCGCGGCCTCGGGAAGACCCTGGACGAGATGACCGTCACCATCCCTCACGATCTTTATGTATTTGGAAGCCAAGAAAACTCTGTGTGTGATCGGGAGTGGGTGGAGTCGCTACGTGCCATGCTTAAAGAACAGACAGAACTGGATTATAAACCGGTGAGGAAAACAGCCTGAAACAAAGATCTTAGTAACTAGAGATTTTAAATGAACAAGGCGTTACAGAGAAGAAATATTCAAGATGACATGTTTGAGAAGGTTGAAAACTGGATATGAAAAAAGACAGGGCTAATACAGCACAGAAATTAAAATGATATGTTCCTCATTGTCTTTTGTGTGTTGGTCACAGATCGCAGTGCAGACTCTGTGGAACATAAAAATTGCTGTGTTGGTGAAACCAGAACATGAGAACCGGATCAGCCACGTGGGGATGTCCAGTGTCAAGACGGGCATTGCCAATACACTGGGTAACAATTGTACTTAGTATTCAGTCTGTAATCTTCCGTCACATGCTATACTTCCTGGTGAAAATCAAGTGGAAAATATGCAAAATGAAAAAACAGCACAAGAAACACAGAGGTTTTCTGTTAACAAAGGACCAATTCAAGTAGTTATTATGATTTTATTGCTGCAAAATTGGACATGAATTAAAAGTTAAACATCTGTTTTTTGTCTCATCAGAATTCCATGATTCATGCAAGCTCTGTAAACTTTTAAAGCAACCTTGACGTTTAATTCCCTACCTTTATGTATAAGAGAATGACACATTTGATATTGGACAGGATCAAAAGGTGTCGACGTTTTTTGCTCTTTTGCAATAAAGTCATACGTATCATTACACAGTTACTGCCAATTATTGTATTATTTTTGGTTTATATGCTTGTTTTGATGGTTCCCTAGGTAACAAAGGAGCTGTGGGTGTGTCCTTCATGTTCAACGGGACATCTTTCGGCTTTGTGAATTGTCACTTGACATCAGGGAATGAGAAGATTGCCAGGTACCTGCCACAATCCTAAACACACATTATGTGTATGGTTGTTTTTTACATATTATATTATATCCTGCTTTGTGGGGATGGAATAACATTTTTGAACCCATCTTACACAGTGCTCTTTCACCTCTGATTTCCTATGACACATGTAACCTTTGACTCCTACAGGAGGAACCAGAACTACCTAGACATCTTACGCCTGCTGTCCTTAGGAGACAAACAGCTGAGCTCCTTCGACATCTCGCTGCGCTTTACACATCTCTTCTGGCTAGGAGACCTCAACTACAGGCTGGATATGGACATACAGGTGAAACTGAAGAAGCACACAGATATACACGGAGTGATGAATCACAGCAGACTTGGATGACGCCTTATTTCGTAATCCTGTCTCATTTGTGTCTGCAGGAGATTTTAAACTACATTAACAGGAAGGAGTTTGATCCTCTGCTGAAGGTGGACCAGCTCAACCTGGAGAGGGAGAAGAACAAAGTCTTTTTACGTTTCGGTCAGTTCGCCCTTTTGTTTACACCAGACTGTTGTTTACCTCGATTCCCTTTGCACAGTGGAATGGATCCACCTGAGGTGTTTTTTTCGTAAGATCAGGGTTATGCTTCAAATGATAATGAAAATATCTCAACATTAACAACCACTTGAAAAAACTCAAAGCATATTTCGACCCCTTTAGGAATCGTGAGAAACTGTGGGAGCTTTCTCTTGATGAGATTTACTTGAAACACAGGCAGCTAACAGGGAAAACTGCTCTCATCAGCCACTGTGTATCACAAATACAGGAAAAAAACAAGAGATGGATAAGGCAGTCTGGCATTATGTATGTTCATGGTTTAATGCAACCAATCAGTCAACTGCTTTCTGCTGACTTCTTTCTGGTGCTGTCTCACATAAGTGTCTCATTTAGATGTACTGAGATTATAAAATGCTTTACAGCTTAACACTTAACCAGCTACAAGCTCTAACATTTGAGTAATTCTCTGCTTTCTTGCAGCGGAGGAAGAGATCTCTTTCCCACCCACCTACCGGTATGAACGTGGCTCAAGGGACACATATGTCTGGCAGAAGCAGAAGGCCACAGGGGTATGTTGTTTACTTGACTCACATCACAATATCACTTTATTTCCTCTTTTTGTGAGTCGACCTGATAATTCAGTGTATTTTTTGCTCTCTGTCCGTCACAGATGAGGACTAATGTTCCATCCTGGTGTGACAGGATCCTGTGGAAGTCATACCCAGAAACACACATTGTCTGCAACTCCTATGGTGAGACATTTGTGTTTCACCTTGCATAAACCTCTATGTATTGCTTATACTTCATTTAATGTGATTAGTCAACAGCAAGATTTAAATATATGCTGTTTTGTTTTTCAGGCTGTACAGATGATATAGTGACCAGTGATCATTCCCCTGTGTTTGCTACCTATGAGGTGGGGGTGACCTCCCAGTTTGTCTCCAAGAAAGGTACAAATAGTACTCTACAGTGTATTTTCCCTTCCTGCTCTGACTCTTGCTCCTTTCCTTCAGTTCTTGCTCTTTCTCAGGCTGCAGGTAGACTACACGATTTGATCATAAATGCTCATTTTCAAAATAGAGCAACTACTCGCACGATTCAAGAAACTTAATGATGACCTGTTTTTTTTCCAGCTCAAATCTGGAGATTTTGTGATGTACTCATGTAGTCTGGTCAGTGACTCACAGCTGCACAGAAACCAGAAATAGAGTTGAGCTGAACAGAGAGGAATAAATACATCAGCCTGTTACTCATTCTCCGTGTTCATTCAAACTGCAAAATGTCACATTTACAAGTCAATTACTAACTCTGTTTCCGTCCTTTGTATGTGCTAATCATCGCCACCCACTCAGAATATTTATCCCTCTCTCTTCCCACCCTTCTCTGCCTCCACCTGTCTCTGTTTAGGCCTACCAAAGTCTTCAGAGCAGGCCTATATTGAGTTTGAGAGCATCGAGGCTATAGTCAAGACGGCGAGCAGAACCAAGTTCTTCATCGAATTCTACTCCACTTGTCTGGAAGGTGAGATTCACAGCCACCAAAATCCACCAGGAGTTACAGCACAGACAGGGTGGATGTAATAAAACTGTATCTGTTTCTTCTTTTCGTATCTCTATCCCTCCCTCCCAATCTCAGGCAGTCAGTATACCTTTAAGCTAGAATCCATTGTTGACCTGTGCTGCACGCCCACCTCCTGTCCACTCTGTACTTTTGAATGAATTGCAATAGAAACATCTCCCTCCTCTTCTCCCCTCCTCTCCTACCCCACCTCGGTCCCTTTGTCCTCCCTCCCGTCCACCCCTCCCTGCATTTGTATCTCTCTGTCTCTTATCTGCAGAGTTTAAGAAGAGTTATGAGAACGACAGTCAGAGCAGCGACAACGTCAACTTCCTGCGTGTGGGCTGGTCCAATAAGCAGCTAACGACACTCAAACCTCTTCTCTCTGAGATCGAGTACCTGCAGGACCAACACCTGCTGCTAACAGTGAAATCCCTGGATGGATATGAGTCCTACGGTATAAATAGAATGTTTTGAGGTTTTACCTTGGCCATGCAATGCTTTTACGCTTCTTTTAGTCTGACAAACAGCTATGTGTGTGCTTTTCCTGCTAGGAGAGTGTGTGTTGGCTCTGAAGTCTATGATTGGTAGCACAGCACAGCAGTTCCATACCTACCTGTCCCACCGCGGCGAGGAGACAGGAAATATCAGGGGGTCCATGAGGGTCAGGGTCCCCTCTGAAAGGATGGGAACCAGGGAGAGACTCTACGGTAACTATGAGGGGATACACAGACTGTATTTCTGACCAGAGAAGAAGGAGGATGTCAATGAAGCAGTTGAGACTAATAAAAGAATGGAAAGAAAAGATGTGAGTTGTCTCATGTCCAGCTCTTTTTATTGTTTTATTCCAGAGTGGATCAGTGTGGACAAGGACGACACAGGCGGACCCAAAGGGAAATCCACTTTGGTAACCAGAGTGGGACATGAATACGTCAAGTCAGTACAGTCTACTCTTTCAATTTATCAGTTGATGTAGTTTTATGGTAAAATGCAAAACACTGAATCTTATAATAACAATACACTCTTAAATCTGTCTCATTTGTCATGTTATGTATTTTTTACCTTTATTGCACCTTTTATCCTTCACCTTACGTCAGTCCCCTTTCTGAATTCTCTGTATTGTTCCACTTGCCAATTTGTTCTCGATGCAGGCCGTCTGTGGTTCGTAAACAGCTTGGAGAGCTGGGAAAAGTCAGCGAGGAGGGAGAAAGGACCAGCAAGGAGGAAACAGCTGCAAGGTATGGACACACTCATGTACTGTGTACACACTGACCTTCGAATACACACGCCAAAAGTACAACCTGCCAGAGTCACTTTTGATGCGTTGATTTTTTTACACAATAAAACATCAACCGACTGCTCTGTTTGTGTTTGTACTGTGAAGGCCCAAACAGGACGCACCAGACGGTGATCCATCCATCAGCAAGAACAGCTACAATAACCCCGCCTACTACATCCTGGAGGGCGTTCCCAACCAGTCAGCAGCTGCTCTGTCACCTGAGCTTCTCCCATCTCCTACCTCTGCAAACCCTCAGGTAGCTAAAGCCCCTCTTCCCTCAGCTGGGGCTCGAACCAAACCCTCCTATCTGGGCCCAGGGCACTCTCACCCACGCAGACCTATGACTGGGCACCCAGTCCGGGCTATTAGTGAGGAGGGCTCCTCAGAGGACGATGCAGGTGTCTGTGTAACAGGAGCGCAGGGTGTTGGAACAACAGTTGGAAGCACACTGAATCGACCCCCTCCTGACTTCCCCCCTCCTCCTCTCCCTAAGGGGGCCCTGGAGATGGTCGCAGAGGCCACCTTCCCCAAACCTCGCCCTCTTTACCCAGACTTAGCTGAGGTAAGGATCCCGGCAGCCAGTCCTGCCGCCCCGCTGGCTCTCGGAGAGGGTTTTAGACGAGGAGGACCAGGACCAGGACCAGGACCAGGATCAGGGGCGTTGGACGACCAGTCGTGTTCTGTGCTCCAGATGGCAAAGACACTGAGCGAGAGTGAATTTCCTGGGCAGCCTCCACGCGCTCCTTCTGCCCCGCCACCTCTCAGAGGGCAGCCAATGGGTATAGGTCTGGACGCCTGTCGCACCTTCCCACCCAGAAATCCCATCACAGAGAGTATTGCAGAGGACATGCCTGAGGAGGTGAGCAGTTCAGTGGACCATAGAATATAATGATTGCTGCAGCTACAGGGAGTGAAGCTGTGTGTTAAATTTTCTTGTTATGGCTTGCCATTTTGTTTTTTGGGTCACGTTTTCTCACAAACACAGAAGTGCTCTTCAACTTGGGCATGACCAGGCTACTTTTTACATCCTCTTCTGCATCTCTTATCTTCCTAAATTTTGTAAGTTTCAGTCTTGGGCTAAAGGGAAATGGAGCCCATCCCAAGCTAGCATATAGTTTCTTTTACTGTATTTTTAGTTGATACTGTTTTTTTTTTTTGTTTTTTTTATCTCCCCTGTTCAGGCTCTTTGGGGCAGCAGTAGCTCATCCTTGTCTGTTGGGGAGTCTTCAGTCGGGGAGTGGCTGCAGAGACTGGGACTGGAGAGATATGAGCAGGGTCTTCTACACAACGGCTGGGACGACCTGGAGTTCCTCAGGTACATACACTCACACACACAGACATGTTAATGTTCATGCTCTGATGCGTGCATTCATAATAATAATGATGGATTGGATTTGTATGCCGCTTTTTAAGACACTCAAACACCTGACAGGGTTCCAGCATTCACATGTAATACCTATACTGAGCTACTTAAAACTTTGCTCCTGACAATAACCTGCATATTATAATTAAAACTAAAACTAAAACTGAACCTAATAAAAAACAAACTAAGATTTCCCAACAAAAAAACTACACTACTGTACTTCTGAACAAAAAATACTTCTGAACAAAAAATAAACAAAACAAAAATAAACCTTAATGAAAAATCCAAAGCTATAGTGATAACCCAAAGATGTTACTGAGATCTTATATTGTTTTTTCCAGTGACATCACCGAGGAGGACCTGGAGGAGGCGGGAGTGCTCGACCCAGCTCACAAGCGAATCCTGCTGGAGAGCCTCAGGCAGCAGCAGCAGCCACAGAAATAAACTGTACTGAACTGGTCTATGACTGGTCCAAACTGACCTGGTACCACACCAGGTCCCAAGAGGCCAAATCTCAGCTGAACTGAACTGAACTGAACTGAACTGAACTGAACTGAACTGAACTGAACTGAACTGAGCTGGAAACGTGCCAATTAATGCCAGACTGTGCCTTCTGAGAGAAATTGCACTCCATTTGTACTTTTCAAAAAAACACTTGTTGAACCACCATCCTTTTCACATGTACTGTATGTGTGTTGTCGTAGAGGTGGCCTTATTTAATGAGAATCATTTCAGTCCTTAATGCGTCACTACATAGCCCTCTGCTTTAGATGCAGGACAAGATCGTTTTCCTGGTCAGACAGAATTGGAGACAAGACTCAAGTATGAAGTCGGCTGTCGAGTGTGTCGTGCCGTCAGTTCTGACCTGCAGCTTCAAGCTAGCGTTAAAGCTTGTTTTCCTTTCTTTGTCCTGAGAAACCTTAACTGAGGAGAACCAGAGTTGAGACCCCTCAGAAATGGGAAATTGCAATTGATTAGAGCAAAATGAGAAGATGGTTATTTGTGGGGAAACCAGAGCCTTGAAAACACTTTGCCTGTGTTTTTGTTTTTGTTTTTTTACAACACTGTGTTCTTCTCTGAGTCTCAGGTTTTTCCCCACTAATGGTCTCATTTGGGAAAGTGTATGGGAACCGTTAGAGAGCGTTCAAGGGTGATGTCAGGCAGGAGTATCTCCCTCGCTTCGATGATGCAGGTTGAGAGGAAGTGGTGAGATTAGAGAAGCTAAGTGAGCTCAAAATTTCTCTATTTTTATTTTTTTTTTTACTTTTGTGATGATGTTTGGGCTACTGTTTTATTGCCACAGTGTCTCAGTATGTATTTATAGTTTTATGTTTGTTTTTTTTTTTTTATGTTTTTTTTTTTTTTTAATGATAAAGGGAATATGGAGCAAACCAACCAAACCAGTCCTGCTAGAGCTAAAATGCATATTCCACCTTGCTACAGAATCTGACTGAGAGCCCCTGGTGTGTGACTCAACAGTTA
>OMLP01014153.1:0-18344 GCA_900302685.1 Spondyliosoma cantharus
TAATATAATAATGATAGCGTACTAGGGCTGGGATGAAGCAGAGTCAATCAGGCAGAGAGCTGAACATTTTCTTACTGACATCAGCTGTTTCATTCAGCCTCACTCATCATCAGCTGCTTGGCTACCAGCTGACCAGTAACAGCCAATCATATTCACACAGGTGTATCCTATGGCCTGTCATTATAACTTAAAGCTTCCTGCTATCTGCTGAAACTCCCCTGGAAACTCTATTGCCCGAGCTGCCTTCACCCCCCAACGTTGTCCTCGTGTGCATAAGTTTTGTTTTTGTTCAATTAATACTTTCTGACTGAACTTTTTAAACGAGCAACATCTAAAATATGGCCAGGATTTTAGTTGAAAAATTAGGAACAATGGCGTTGATGTCATGTCATAGACGTCTATGTGTTGCAGAGTTGTCTACTGAAGTTAGCATGCTAACCAGCTAGCCCTGGCCCCTCCTGTTTATCAATACCACCTTGTACCACAAAAGGTGATCGTCTGAGTCTCATGTTGGAAACACGTTTCAAATATGCTTATTTCTGTGATTTTTCCAGGGTGACCACAGTTGATACAAGGACATAGTTGTTGTCCATCAGCATCAAAGAAACAACGGGTCAATCCATCGATCCAATGCTATTGATCTGTTCACGCTGATCAATAGATCACTTGACTTTTTTGTCCAATGCAAGGTTACTTCCTTAGATTAATTGTTGCACTGATGAATGGATGTCAATTGACAAACCAATACACATTAGAATAAATGAGTGTGTGTTACATCATGAGCTTGAGGGAGAGATGGTCTATGTTGTTCAGACTGTTGAGCACATTGAAGTTTGTGATTTCGGGCTACATGAATAAAATCAGAAAAAATGGCAGACATAAAATTGCCATGAGAAATTGCCAACAGACTGCAAGATGTGTGTCATGAAAAATGTTCTCGCTCCAAAAACTCACACACATTAATGAGAAGATTGCAACTGAATGTGAAGGGGAGGCTGTTAAAATGACAGAGAGATGTTACAAGAGAGCGAGAGAAAGAGCAGACTCATATATAAAGTATGAGTGTAAGAAAGAACAACCTTTTCCTTCTACCAATAGATTATGACGGTTATTGAGATGGTGATCAAAACAACCTGGATGAGTCAGCCTGCTGAAAAATAAATCTCATTCCTGAGTCACTGAGACAGAAATGAGCAACAAAAGTCCATCACAGGCTATGGATAGGACCCACACATGCACACACATATACAGAGCAGTCGAGAATCAGACAGACATCATATCTTCAGGGAATACCCTCGCACAGTCATTTCCGTTTCTGCAGAGGGACAGCGGGCAGAGAGCTCCCTTCAGTATTGAAGCAGACCGAGGGGACCAGCGGCATATATAGGACATACATGAAGCTGTAGTCCGTCTGTATTCACAGTGACACTATTAAGAAGCTGCTCTCGGTGATACACCTGTCAGTCCTTAGCCCAGAGGTGAAGGTGAAGGTTTGGTGTTAGCTCTGCAGAATAAAAAAAATATTAAATGCTTTGACTTGGACTGACTTGACTCACAATTTGCAGCAACATCCAGCTTCCATCTATTATCTGTCACTGCTTATACTTTGCAGGGTCCCAGGGGGCTGAGACAAACCCAGCGGAAACTGGTCATCCCCCGTGGACAGAATGCCATTCATCACAGGGCTGACACATAAACCCCTGTCACACTGGACAAAAAAGCACCCAGAACATCTCACTTTGGTCTTTAATGGAAGAGGGTAAAATAGGCATCACATGACATACACATAATCTGCATTGAAGTTACGGTTGTTGATGCCTAAATACGTTTCCATCGACTACATTGACACTCAAAATGAAGGTGGAGCAATTGTCACATGTAAGTACAGCCATAAATCAATTTTTACTTGTTCTAAATGAGCCGCAGTTTGTATTAATGCTTGTAACACACACACAAACAAACTCTAAACTACATTATTAATTTGACTGCTGGAGAATGGATGATCAGTTTCTTAGAGCTGATGTTACATGGAGCCTTCACCTCATATCTGGGAGATAAGTCACTACGTTTGGGTAAAATACAGAGTTTTCAAAATCAATCTTGTATCCTGGTAATACCAATCCCATGTTAATAAGGCTACAGACACAAGCAGAACAATCAAACTTCACACTGACGTTTTTCAGGTTCAAACCCAAACATTCTTGTTGCTGACCACTGCACCACCGTACCGCTCTAAAAAAAGACAAAAAGGATGAGAAGGATCGTTCCTTCTAAAAGCGTTTTGATGCCTCAGTTGACCAGGATGAATTAAACATGTTTCATTTTCTCAGTTTCCTTCCACAAACACTGCTTTCCTCTCCACCTACTCAGCCTGGACAAGTCCAGGCATGTTCTCCCGGAGTTTTTGATTCTCATTCTGTAGAAAAACAATTTGAAACCAGTGAAAGACAAGCCCATGCACACTTCCAACACTTTATTACAAAGTAACGCCTGGAACAATATAATGTGATAATACCAAAGAACATGACAAACTGACGACTCATTTTTTTCTTAAATTATAATGAGGAACATCCCTTCCTTTTCTAAGTAACATCCCACTGTGATATTTTACCTCCCTTTTCCCCGTCTCATCTCCCTTTGCAAACATTATAATGAAATCACATGGAGGACTAATGTGCACTCCCGTTGTGAGTCATATATCATCAGCTGGATCAGAAAAGAGCATCAACAGACCGGTCAGCTGTTATCCTTGAATTGCTGGTAAGCTGTTGCTTGGGGTAATTTGTTTTTCCATCCTACCAGCCTCTCAGGTAGCTCGTAAACCATTGTCTTGTGTTTGTTTTCATGTCGTAAAAACCAAGTTGCCTGGTAAAACAGGTAAAAGATCAGAAGGTAATTTCCTGTCTCCTGAAAGTCAAGCCACTGATGCAGGCTAATGGCTATTTAATCTACCACTGCTACGGATTCCTTTCTTGATACACTAAGTGGAGGGCAGATCCACTCTAAGCCAGGTTATCTCTGCTCTTTGCTTGTCTGAGTTTTACCTCTATAAATGTAAAACTAGGAGTCTCGATACAGAAGGCTCCGTCGTGTCTGCTCATTAAGGAAGCGATCAATGCCCTGGAAATGAGCCCTCCTACCTGAATTCAATCAGTGACGGAGCTAAAGCTTGTGATCATGAAGTACCTCTGGCACTGATGAAAGGGGACGAGGCAGGCAGACGTCTCTCAGCAGAGGGGAGCCGGGCGGGGCTGGATGCTAGTGAGGCATTTCCCCTCTGAGTGGAATTCCTAGAG
The DNA here is from genome assembly GCA_900302685.1 of Spondyliosoma cantharus. Lineage (NCBI taxonomy): Eukaryota > Metazoa > Chordata > Actinopteri > Spariformes > Sparidae > Spondyliosoma > Spondyliosoma cantharus. The sequence goes on from OMLP01014153.1 coordinate 3,297, forward strand.
AGGATCTGTGAGCAGGAAGTAACGAGATGGTATCCTATAATTCTGTGTTGTTACGTTAAAGAACTTTTGCCTGAAAGTTTCCCAGAAAAATGTAATCTGTAATCTGACGATGACCCAATTTCAGTATGTATTCTAGTTGCTAAACGATTATTTGGCCACCCAAAGAATGGAGAAGGGAAAGCTCGTCAGAATTTTTTGTTTAGAACACAAATACAAACTTTATATGTTTTGCGTCATTAAACACCCATCACAGTTTGAACAGCCGTCTCGTCTCATGCACATTTTCTCACACACAAGAATTTCTGAGCTAATCCGGAAACACTATACAGCTATTTCTAATCACATAATTTTCCCCAATAAAGAACGCACATGAATATTTTTTCTTTATTTTCTTTATGTTACATGCCAACACACCATAGCACTTTTAAAAAGCAAGGTCAAAACAAAATCTCTGTTATTAAGCTATTTAGTTGGTTGCCTATGAACATCGCAATTGTGTGACCCCTGCTTAGGTTAAAAGCTTAAACAGCATTTTAAAAATCTGTGCATCCTCAATATGACGACAGGTACGATTAAGGTGAGAGCATGACTGTAGTTATGGCAAATAAATGATAGTTTGTAAATGATGATATGGTTAAGGTGAGGCAACAAAAACACATATGGTTAGGGGAAGATAATCGTCATGGTTACAGAAACCAATACTGAAAGCTAGTAGGAGACGTAATGGAAACAGTGGTTTGTTCTGTAAAAAGCCTTTTTTTTGAATGCCAAACCAGCCACCCAGAACCTTCTCATTAAAGGGTTTGTGGAGAGATAATGTTTTGTTTGTGCCCGAAAGAGGACCTTCATGCATGGCAAGAGATCCTCGTCAAGCAAACAAGCCCAGTATCCTCAGAAATGGTCTTGATACTAGACGATCCTGCACATCATGATTTATGGATGTAGTTCAACCTCCATGTAGAGATTTGGAATGTGTGGGTGTGGTGGTCAAGGTGTTAAAATCAGTGTATAGTGTGTCTGATCTTCATGCAGTGGACTTAATAATAATAATAATAAGTAATGAAGTGTTTATGTCCTGTTGCAGAACAACATTGAATGTTCGCATTTCTATTACGTGTAGCCACAATCTTTCCTGAACCACCACAAAGTTGAATCCAATCAAACTTTACCAAACCTGCCTCAGAGGGGAATTCTGCTTTTTTTTTTTAAACTGGGCTCTGTATTTACATGTTTTGATGTGTAGATGATTCATAATCATCAAAACCTTTGGAATTAGTCCAGTTAATCAGCAATGTCTCATTCAAGGAGAAGTCTTGCCTTGAGATCTTGCAAAAGGGGGTTTGTTACAGTAGTTGCCTCATCTAGATCGTCAAAGCCAGTTAAATACTCAGCAATGACTTTGGAAATAAATTCTTGCTGACAGTTCCTTGAGGAAAACTCCAAACTCCTCTCTTCAACTCTTTTCCGCCATCCTGAGGGAGCCTTCTCCTTGAACAAGACTTGTGTTTCTGGTTACAAAGAAGATGTTATATTTTAATAAAAAGGTTTCTAATGTTTACTGACATTAAGAAATACAACCTCAGTCTGTCAGTCTGACTTTAGTTGATAACTTTGATGGTTGGAGTTACTGGGTTGTGCTGCAGGTCGAGCTGAGGTGATCTGCTGGACCGATTCCAAAACTTTTGGAAACATTTACACACCTAAATATGGCCCTGGTTTAACAATACCAGAACTCCACTTTAACATTGTTAAACCTTCTTTGTCATTTAGGTTGGAAGGACTTGTTCTCAAATTACCAATTATTATCTGGACTTCTGAGTACATGCCCTCTCGACCAACATACAGAAGCGTTTAAGATTTGGTGGCACTATTGGCAGGTCAACATCGTCTGTCTGTGCCTTCCAAATCAGAGTGTCTTAAATGTGAAAAAAATGTTGACTGTCAATTGGTATTTTGGTGATCCAGGCATCCAACCCAACCTCCTCCTTTCATTGACTTTATACGTCTACAACAATGTCACCTGACGTCCGCCTTTGCACCTGCCAAAATGAATACAATGGCTCAAGGGATTTGTCACTTGAATGTGAACAAAAAGTTGTTTTGGGGTACTTTCTGAAACAACTGATCCTTGTTGGGAAGACAGTCTCACATTGGCACACTTTTACTTTTTAGCTATACGAACGTCGCACTACTTCCTGGTTTGCCACTGAAGGTTTCCACAGAATGTGAACCACAGGTGCAGAGTGGCTGCATTTAAATGTATGTTGTAGGAGACAAGGTTGAAACATACAATTATAGCACACACACACACACACACCTAAAGACACACATTCAGGTTGACTAATATGTGAAGGAGGTGATTAGAAGAAAGAGCCTCCACATACACGAGCTACAGTCGCATGGATGAAAGACCTCTGTGAACAAAATGAATGAGTCAGAGGAGTGACCACCCCCTCCCCTCCAACACTCTTGCTCACTGACAGCTGGTGCCTTAAAAGCTTATTTTATCTCATTTGATGGCAATTACCTTGCCTCTTGACTCATCCTCCCATCTTGCACTTTGTTTCACCCATCGCGCCCGCTGCAAACCTGATAAATGTCAACTCAAATAGCCATCACTCTTTGCTCGCGACCCCTTCTGAACCTCCAAAGTCAACTTCACCTGCTGTGTGCTCCTCCTTGTTCCAGCTTACCACGTCAAAACGCTAAAATTAATTGTCTATCCCTCTTGGCTGTGAATACACCTGCACAAGTATATCCTTCTAGCTCGCTGGCTGCATAAACACACACACACACACACACACACACACACACACACACACACACACACACCACGCACACACAGATTCCCTTTAGCTAGCGTCCATTTTGTCTGGCTGTGGGGGCCAGGCATCACCCAATGAGTCACCACCATGCCGCCATCCGCCTGCATTCACACTCTTATTAGCAGCTGCCATCGTCAGCGGGGTAATGATGTTGCTGACCTCAGTGGCGATGACTGTCTGAGGTCACGTTGAGACTCTGCTGAGCTGATTGCTGTGTTTTTGGTGTGATTTCAGAGTCTACGAGGAGGGGCTGTGTGAGAATGTGGTGACAACCTTGACAGCATGCAAATATATGAGACGGAGGAGGTTAAAGTTGTTAATCCATAATGTGACGCTCATATAGTCAGTTTTTTAACATCTGTAACCAAGACCACAATTACAGTCATGAGCTAAAATTAAATCTGAGATGAGAACTGTCTCGTAAACCGAGACTCAAAAAACACCAAATGTAAATATTTTCTCACAGTTTTGTGAGACCCATTGCGACGTGTGAAAGATGGGGGTATCTGGGCCTGTCTGTGGTTTTCTTGTAGCGAAAGCTTCTGAATGTTCTGATCCATCATTCCACTAGATATACAGTATACGTCAATGTAACCATTATCTGGATGTCCCCTGGTTAGGTTATTATGAAATGTGATTACTCACTTTTTTTGTAATACTTTAGGCTAAATGCTCTAAGTGTGGATGTCTGTTGGGTCACACAGCTACTTTTAAAGGACACTTTTGCATTTCCATAAAGTTTAGGGACTTTTGAAAGACAGATTAGTAAAATAAGGGAACAGATTGATGCAAATCGGAACAAAATATTCAGACATTTCAGACAATTTAACACTGTGTTAATTTCTTCTCTGACATAAATTACTGATTGAATCATTGCACTTAACACATTAGAATGATGTTTATTTTTAACGCATTACATCATTTCGATTGCGGTAGCGGAATGCACCATGACAGAAAAAACAAAAGCACTTTTTCAGTTTCGGTGCTTAAACTGTATTGTGGTTTCTGTACTTCCCTGATCAAATGAGGTGGCCGTTTCAAAGTTTAAATTCCCCTTGAGTGAAAACAGGTGTAACATCTGTGTCATGACCAGCATGATGAGTATGAGAAACTTTGTTGAGCGTTCACAAAAGTGGTGAAAAGGAGGATCTGAATACATTTCAAAACATTACACATATGCTTTGTTTTTGGCCTGATGACAGGAAGGTGAAAAAAAGTACTGCTGTAAATTATGAAACAAAACTATTTTGAAATAATTCATTCTAATCAGTTCAACTCTTCAAGACCTCCTGTGTGACTTCTGTTTGTTAGATAACACTTCACAAGCTACACCAACAACAACAACAACAACAACAACAACAACAACAACAACAACAACCTGTTTTGAAATCCTGAGGCTTCATTAAACCTGATCAAAAATCTGATCTAAATAAACATGATAAAAATATTTCCCAGCATACAGTAGGGGCTGTCCTTTCTGGGAATCTTTTCCTTTTCGCTATGGAAACTGTTTGGACTTTTCCCACATGTTAAAAAAGCTCTTTCCTGTGATGATTCTGAAAATAATACAGATTACCGAGACAGTCAATGTGAGCATCTGAATGTGTACCACTGAAGTCCTGCAAAAGCTTTGGTTATTTGAAAAGCCAACAATGAAAAACAGGGCTGAAATGTTCAGGAGTAAAACAAAACTGTGGATTCAGCACAGATGTGATTAGAAAGGTCGTCCAAACATTGCTGTGCACAATGTTTGGCATGCAGGAGGGAACAGTTTCCTGTTGGCCAGCGAACTCTTCCTGTCCCCACTCACGTAAGTGACACACAACCAGCCATGTACTTCCTCTACAACAGGAAATGGGATTGCTTTTGTTTGGAGGCCTGAGGCTGGGTAGCGAAGCTTGGATATGGAGCCAAATGTAACATTTCTTTATCTAGAGACAGGATTTTGCTGCTATTTTAACTTCATATTCACAAAAGATCCTTACTCTGTTTGGCTTGTCTATACAGTAAATATATGACATCATTCAGCCTGATCAGCTTCACTGTGGTAACTGGTGGTCAAATGTCTGGCTCAGGCAAATGTTGATGCTGAAGGAGGAATGTTACATAGTCATCCATTTCATTACATTTTTCCAAGTATGACCATCCAGTTCCAGCCTCTCCATCATTTTCTGTACTGCCTATGAAGGCTAACAGCTAAACTCTTTTCAGTTCTAAAAGATTAATAAATCAGGTGCCATGCCATTCTTACGACAGCCCAATTTCTGAAAACAAATACCCAGTAGAGCAGGTATTTTATTTCATAATAACGGGCTGTCAGACAAAATACAGACAAAACTTTTTTTCGGACCACTGGGTTCAGAATAGTGGGCTGTCAGAACAATTGGTCATATAATCTAATGAATAACTGTAATTTTGTACACGTTGTAAATATATTTAAAGGCTGATGGCCTTACATATCTTAAAATTGTGGAAGAGTGAAAAATGATGTACAAATTCTTGACTATATGTGATAAAATGATGTACCCCTTGTAAATTGCTTGATTTAAAAGTGTTGGATTACTGCTGTATATGTATGTATGAATCAGTAACTTACTGCATCATCACCCTTGTGCTTCATGGAGGCAAGAAGTGTAACACCCGCTTCATTAGTGGTAACAACTAGAAATGAGCCGAAAAAGGACGATTACCAATAAACATGTAGGTCATGATGTCCTGAACATACACATTACAAATACTCACAAAAGTAACATGTAGTCTCTGCAAGAAAAGGCTGTCAACAGTATGTCTTAGAAAGATTGTTGAGTGATGGATACAACATCATTTCAAACCAAAGTGATCGCCTCCTCTGCAGCCAGAGTGAAATGGGCTGAGGCTGGAGGCTCTGGATAGAAATACCTTCAACTGATCATTCACTAGAGAGTCCAGGATCTTTAAGAAAATACAAAAAAATAGATTATTTGTGGATGCAATCTAAAACGGTTAAAGAAGCATTTTTCATTTAATTTCCACTTAAAGTGGATGTAGTCTGTGGTAACCATGAACAGATGAATCTAACCACTACAGGGTGTATTCGTGTCATCACCTCAGGGCCTGTCAGCATGAATGGGGTGCTTCAGTTCCACCGAAACTGGCAACAAAACTCAGTCCTGTCAATGACTTCACATACATCTGAGTGTGTGTGTGTGTGTGTGTGTGTGTGTGTGTGTGTGTGTGTGAGGGATTTGGGTGTGTGCGCGGCGGAAATAAGCATGATGAGGAAATAAGTGAGAAAGCCTTTGCATATTACTGTTTATATTACATATGAGCCCAGTATGTGTCAGTCCGTGGATCTGTGCAGGATTTACTGCCCTGTTTAGCGCTGTCCAGTGAAAGACAAACATGTCACTGTTGATCTATGATGAGGAAGGACTTCAGTTTCCTGAGGCAGATCCTGTTTCTTTGGAAGAAGTGTCACTTCCTATTGTACACTCTCTTAGTCAAAGAAGTCTGTTAGGAATCATTTTAATATGCAAATTCTCACAGTGTTGACCAGGAAGTAACAGATGTGGTCACGAGTGTGTGTGAAAGTTTCTGAATGAGTCGCGCAGCTTTGAGCAAACATGTAACATCACATGACCTGCTCTTAGTAACAGTTAGCGTACTTTTGCTAAATATTTCCATGTTTAAGCCATCAGCAGCTGTATAATGAAAGTGTCTGTCTCATGTTATGATCTTGACGTGTCCTTGTTCATAATATACACATAGTTCAGTTATAGTTAAGCACTTAAATCCATACCTAGTGTGTCTAACTAACCTGTACAACCAAGCACAGGTGGGTTTTCCTTCACAACTTATAAAAACTGAATGTTTAAACATGAATGTTACACACAAGGATACAGTCAGGGTGGGTGAGCCAAAGCGTGATACACCAGAGATCATGGTTCACAGCCTCTTCTCGTCTTTTTGGTTAAGTTTGGTTAAAGGAATGAATAGTTTGACACTTTGGGAAGTACACTATTTTCCTTTTTTTTCTTTTTTTTCAAAATGTCAAAATATTCCTTTGGGAAAAATCATTGTTAAAACAACATTAAGTCACTATTTAACCTTAAAATAATCTTTAAAATCATGTTGATGGTACAGTGTCTCTATCGCTTGTTTCTGCACTATGTAACTTCAGTGACAGGGTAGGATCACATCCTTACATACATGTTTACTTCAACAAACAAGGTTTCAACACGCAACATTGTCATGACATCGTGAGTTTTGTTTGTAGTCAGCACCTACATCACGTCTGACAAACAGTTACAGACCGGGGATTTATATTTACGACAGTGCACTCAAACTGCACAAAAAGGCAGTTCCTACACAATGTTGCTTTCAGTTTGCTTAAGTTAAAGTAACACTTTAGTTAAATGAATAGTTTGACATTTTGGGAAATACACTCATTAATCATCAGCACGCTCATGGGAAAGTTAGCATATATTTCCAAAATGTCAAACTATTCCTTCGGGGAAAATCATGGTTAAAAATGGAGAACTGAAACAAGCCCTATCCTCTCTCACTGCCCTTTTCCATACTTTACAAAGACTGTCACCATAACCAGACACTGAGGGTGTCTATCAAAATGTTCAGAGATCAAAATGAACATTTTACAGCTTTACAGAGAGTGCATGTTGATTAAACCTGTTTCCTGATCATGTAGTTGCACATACACAGACATTTCAGGAGACAGGGTTGAAGTCTGCTTTACCACAATGTCGGTCTATAAGTGTCTACATATTCGTCTGCCAATATAGGAAAAGTTGAGTTTTCTAATATTTATGACAATAAAGAAAATTCAGGGAAATGAAGAAAGGACCAGGCTACAGTTACAGTACTTGATGATGATTTCCATCGGGTTCATTTACACTAGGGACACTAGGAACATATCTTCACCAGTGTTGTCCCTGCATTCATGAACAAAGACCCGCAGTTTTTCAAATTAATAGCATCAGCCCACCAAACCACACAGACATTTTGGGTCCCGCCATCTTTGTGTCACAAAAGGACATCTGTGAGGGCTCGTCCCACCTAAAAATTTATTCTAGACATTTTGACCTGTCTACAGTTGAGTTTTTTGAGTGTGTTCTATACAGGTACAAAAATCAAAATCATATTTTCAACAAACTTGTAAAGGTGTAGCAAGTTTTCCTTCAGTTCTTTTATTGTTGCTTGATTGTGTTTCTTTCTGACCTGCTCAATCTCCTCTCACACGGTGGACGCCCCCGTCAAATCGTCTAGATTCTAGGGGGAAGGAAGCAGACGTGCTGCGGGGTATCTAGGCCTTAACACTCTAGGCCTCTAATTCTCCCTGTTTACCCACCAACATCCTGCACAAACAGGCCTGCCTCAGACTCAGACAACAGTGAATAAGCCGGTCCAATCTGTTCCTCCACTGCTCTGGCTTCTGCTTCTTCCCAGCAGGCAGTACCCCCGAGCCAAGAGCTCAACCCGCGTCACGCAGAGCCGGACGGTGCGCACGCAGCCGGCCGGGGTGTTAAACTAGGCGTGATCCGAGAGGACGATCATAACGGGGAGAAGTGTCGATGAGGGTGAGGATGATGAAGCTGATATACAGTAGCAAATGGGATCCCATATGGGGAAAAGTGCTGATAGAGTTAGAGGTGGCCAGCTGGCTGATGCTCCAGAGCTCTGTTTTTTACAGAAAACAGGTTTTGATGAAATTCATCCTGAAACATGAACTATTGACTCTGGGTTTGTGACTGCAGTTTGAACATCAGCTGAGTGGTGAAACTGAAAACGGGATGTGGTTGTCCTATGACAGCTAACAGGTGTTTACTGAATGTCATTTTCTCATTGAAATAAGCTCGGTATCTATAGATAGAGCATGTGCTCCCTGCGTTGAAAAGTTAGAGTGATACATATGGAGAGACACAAGTTTGAAAGTGAAACACAACATGGAAAGCACCTTCAAGTCCCTTTTCCTTAATCATTTACTCACACTTTTCCAGGATTGATCGGGCCATATGAATGTGTTCCATTTTTATTTTTTTTTCCCCAAAGCAAATTTCCACATGTGGAAACAAAACAAGGCACATAAAAATCGCATGAAAGTTGCTTCTTCATGTGCAAATTCCGCATTTTCACACATTATTGGTTATTTTCACATGTGAACCAAAATTTTAACATCTGAAAACAAAGCATGCCATGTGTGAACTGGGCATTTACACTGATTGGCTTTTTTCCACATTTGAATGAAAATTTTCACACAATCGTGTTTTTTCTCTTTTTTTTCTTTTTACATGTGGATTAGAATTTCCACATGTGGAAACTTGCAGAAGAAGCTTTTCAACCCCACCCTCTAGTCCCACAGGATGATGCGCAGAAAAGTTATTCTATGAGTGATGTTTTCGTGAGGCAAGTCCTTATTACTTAATCATGACCACAACTCAACAGTTTGGGTATTAAACTTATTTGATTTCTTGCAGGGAGTTAGATTAATGGCACTCTCATGTTTGTCCCTCGGATGTAATAACTACAGCCAGCAGACGGCTAGCTTAGCTTATCTAAGCTTATGACTGCTGCACAAGAAATACTCTCAGAAGTTGATCATTTAAGTCTGAAAAGCTTCAGGATTGACCTTCAGACATTTCTGATCACAAAAGTATGAGAACCGTTTACAGAATATGTTATTTTTATATTCTTGAATAAACTTTAAATAAACTTTATTGACAGATTTTACTCAGATGATGCACATTTAAGTACATGGTAAACCCTTTGTATTAGAGTGTTCCCCAAATGTCACACTACACCTTCATCAATTGTCCTATAATGCTTTCACAAGTTTCTCCACTTTTTTTATACTCGCCTCACAAAACTTTTCGGGACTTTGTTCGGTGTATTAGTGCCGGAAGAAAAGAGAGGGTGTGCTGGGCAAACATCCGAAGTTAAATAAAGATCGAAGAAGTATTTAATTCAGTTTCACATGAGACATCTACTTTCATAGCCTGCAGGCAGGAGCGATGACACCTTCATTAACAACACAGGGAGCACTGCTCATAGGCGAGGCTGAGATCTATGACTCAGCTGTGACAGCTCTTTGCCATTAACAAGACTCCTACAAATTACCTCTCTTCCCCAATGACCTATTACATCTCATCATTGTCTTTTTGCTTAGAATTTGTCACAGCTCTGCTATTTACAGTAACTTTTTAAACATACTGCTTACATACTGTACATACAGCTGTGAGTTCTCCCGATTGGAGTCTGAATACTGGTGGTGGTGGTTGATAGGGAAGACGCTGTTGATTCTGGGAGTACCATGTTATTGTATTTCAGTCTGGAAGCCTTACACAGACCAGCATGTGTAAACAACTCTAACAGGTAAGGCGGATTAGTGATTTATGATGTGACACACATGTACTGACTAAGGTTTGCTGACATACAGAAGAGAGAGCAGGGGAGTGTCCACTAAACAACACTCGATGAACATGCCCTTTGCTCGTACACACACCAACCTTCAAATACTCATCTGGACACGCCCGTTGTGTTGTGTACGCACATGTCTTCTTCGTGAGTCACCTGTGTTTGTGTTTTTGGGTGATTTGTCGGGTGTCACATGACATCACTCTTTCAGTCAATCAATCTGTCAGCAAGTTTATCCATACACTGCTGTCATTAATTCAGATATAACAGAAGATACAACACTGAAGCATGCAGGGCTGTCACGCACCAATCAGCAATAACAATGTCACGTTAGCTAGCTAGCTAGCTAAAGTAACTTGCTTCAGAGACGCTAGTAAACTAGTAGTGATTGTTATATAATTGATATAAAACAAAGGACCATAATACATAGAAACCGTGTTTGGAGGGCCATGTAGCCTAAAAACTTCACCCTCCCTGACTCTCCCAGCAAGGTTCGAAACACCCTACCCCAAGGGCTAAGTAGTATTGGTGTGAGGGCAAGGGATGTATTGACTTTTCTGTTATATGTTGACATGACGAAATTGTTTGTTGGACAGCTGATTTGAATAATATTCAGAAGAAAGTAGGTTTATCTAAAAGGTTTTATAAATGTCATAGAATGACATAAAAAAGGGCTTTAAGTTAGATTATGCCATGCAACCCAAAGATATCTTAAGGGTACATGGACTTTGTAAAACCAAGAAGTCTTTTTGTATGAAAAATTGATATGATATCCAAAACCTTTGCACAATTTCATACAAAAGGTAATTTTCTACACAAAGGAAAGTTACCAAAAACATGTAACCACAACACCTCCAGTCTGAATCCGGCTGATGACCTTTGTTGGATGTTCATATCCTTCTGACTCTCTCCCCACATTTCCTGTTCTCCCTTTTCACCATCAATTTATGGCTAAAACGCCCAGAAATAATCTAAATTGAAGGCCTTTTCATGTGGTTCTATGACATTTCTAAAACCTTTTAGATAAACCGACTTTCTTCTTTAGCCGTGGTGAACCAGAACGCCGTGAAAGTTAAACAAACACCTCGTCCACGAATGTTGTGATATCTTTATAAGTCATCACTGTGACGCTGCTAAAACACCTGACCAAAACACCTAGTCATTGTGTGTCAGATACACACCCTCAGATTCCGATACCATTCTTGTTCTGTGCCGTCTTTGGCAGCACTGACGACCTGCCCTGACTCCCCAAGGCAGCAACATTCCCCCAAAGGTGTTTGATGACTCAAACCCAGATAGTCTCCAGCTGGGGAGAGTTTTGTTATCTCAGCCTCTCCTGGGAGCAGGCCGGTTAAGGCCGCAATCGTTACGACCGCTGCTTTGTAACCTCCTGCGAGCCCTCAGGGGTTGGACCTTTGAGGAAAGTTAGGTCTCATAGCAGGAGATGAAAGGCAGGGTGTTATTTTGAGCTCCTTGCTTGCGTATGGAGGTGTATCATCACGTAAAGCCAGTTTTAGTTGGCGGTGTTGGGCGAAGAAAAGGAGGAGGGCTGTATTGACATATGCGGCGCTCTTCTGCATTGATGGCTGAATCATATACCACTAAACATACGCTTACCTCTGCACGCGGTTAACGCTGCTCTGCATGCATCTGTATGTGCGTAAGAGAGAAGGCGAGAGGCAGAGCCTCAATGTGTGTGCGCATACACCTCAGAATGTGTGTGACAGAGATAGCAAGGCATGAGAGCAGGAGGGTGTGTATTTCTGTGTGTGTGTCCGTGCACATGTGGGTGCAATTGCTGCCTCTTTGTCAATACATGAACTGCGTGAGTCTTCAAAGGGTTCTTGGATGACGCACATCACAACAGGCAGTGCTCAGCTGAGGTGGGGGGCCTTGGTGGCATCTCCACACTTGAATTTACAAACTGCAAAACCAATATACTGCATTGTTATGCTTGTGGAACCACATTTGGAGACTCATGTTGAAGGAATGCAAATGGTTGCAGCCTATGTGAAATACTGAAACACAGTGTAAGCAAGCTGATCAGGTTATAGGAGTGTCAGCACTCTCTGTGTTTCAGTGCTTCTTTGTTTAACTCATAAAATCACAAGCACTACAACTTTAATGTCCTGATCATTCAAATGCTAAAACAAAGACGGACAGTTAAAGATCTCTCGACTTAACCAAATATTAAGCTGAGGTTCAGAACCCAGAGCTCCAAACTGAAGGTAGCATGCAGCCAAAACATGGCTTGACATTGAGTACCTGTGTTATGAAAAAGTGCATGGCATTTTATGCATTGCATAAGATCCATCACACAGGCACAAAACAACATCACACAGGTTGGGCAATTTCATACCATAGTAAATGACTGTAAATTTCACGGTAATGTGCTGTAGACAAACACACACAAGCTACTGTGTCAAAACATCCGGCAAGGCTGAAAACATCAGACTTCACTTCAGATACCTTACGCCTCGAGATATGTGTTAACAAACAAAAGAAGAGCAGAACTCAATACTAGAGACTACAAATCGCAGAATATGAAACACTCTGAGTCCTTTTCATTTTATGCCAACTTCTATTTGATAGCTGTTATCATGGATCCCACTGGACGTATGACGAAAGCCTCAACAGATTTGTGGTCCTAGTATTCTGTGCTAGCTTCATCCATTAGGTTTTTTGACGAGACATGGAGAGAAAAGCGGTTATGTTGAAAATCTGAAAGAGATTTTTGTGGCCCTGGTTGTCTGCTGAAAGAGTGAGGGAGTCCCAGATGAATTTACAATTCAATCATACCACAAAAAAACAGAAACAAAGAGTTAGCTATTTAGATCCTAATTTCCTAACTGTATGTTCAGTGGCTGTCTGGTGTTAATAGGTTGTGACTGTGTTTTTCTCATGGGTGTTTTGTAAAACAAACAGCGAGCAGCTTCGCCTGGAAGAGCAGGTCTGGAGAATGAGTGACCCTGAGAGGAGCAGCAGAAGACCGGGAGAGAGGTCGAAGAGGTCGGTGTGTTTACCCAGAAAACTACATCTCATTAACCATATATAATATCAGAGCCCTAAGGAAAACAAATACAGCCAGAGCTCCTGTGTGAGTTAACAGCTTGATTCAAGCGTAGAAAATGCAACCAACGAAGCCAACCAATCACAGGCGAAGCAGGGCGGGTCTCACAGGAAATCCAGAGGGATCCACAATAACATGTTTGGTAGGTGTTTAAATTTAGTTTTGCTCCAACCAATCAGACATAATTTCCTGCTGGCATAGAAACTGTGTAAGTGGTTGCTTTTAAGGCCATGACTCACTGCTATTTTTCATGCATATAGCTAAATATCCAGGTAAGTAGGGAAAATGGTGTCTCTATTCTTAATCCTACAAAGGTTTGATTGGTCGTGTCTCCAACCTGGTAAACAACTGTCAATGAGCATAAGTGTGTAAAGCTATACAAGTTGTGTAGTAGTAGTGTTTAAATTGCTATACAAATGGGAAATGTGTCTGGTAATCCAGAGAGTCTGGAATAAAGGTCATTAATTCCCTTAGTAATGCAAATTAATATTGTATTATTATATCTGATTAAACTAGTTATACATGAGATATTTTTATTTTATCAAATAGTAATTTACAAATGCCACAATTTATTGTAAAAAGTAAACTACTACTACTAGAGGTCAAATGTCACTTGTGTTTACATTTTAGAATCAAAGTATCCCCATAAAAAATCTATTCTGATCCTGAACTTCAAATGTTTAAGCAGTGCACATTTTCTTTGGACCTTGTAAAGCAAACCTGGCGAGCACTTCAAAGACGTCAGACTGTGGCTCAAGCAACCAGTGGCAGGAGCCCTGCAGCCATACATCAACATCAGACGGCATAGCAGCCTCCTTTGTCTGCTTCACTATGCCTGACGCAAGGTTGAGAATGACATCATCATTCGACACCTGCCCACTGGTGTCACTTTATATGAACAAATATAGTGACAAATCAAGTAAAGCGTCAAAGCCCCGCTCTTAATTTCATTTCGTCTGGTTGACTCAAAACATGTCATGGCTCAATATTGACGTCAGACAGCATTAAGATGAATGTTTGAGTGTTTGTGCTTGACAAATAGTAAATTAACCATTTTAACACAGATGATGAAACAGTGTATTCCCATCACACAAAATGAGCAGCACTGCTTTGGGACAGAAAAGAAGGTACATTAAAAAATATATTGTTCAGTGTCATCAACTGACATAAAATACATCATAATGGGCGGTGCTGCAACTCACATTTGAGTCATGACACACTGAAAGACACAGACATACGCACACACACACATACAAACAGAGCGAAAGAGAGAAAGAAAGAGACGGGAGACAAGAGAGAGAAGCCTATGGGCGAAAAACACAGACACTCAAGCAAAAAAGAAAGAGTGAGACGGATGGAGTAAGAAAAACTGAGAGACCCTGACGAACCCGTTGGCACAAACACACATTCAGAGAGAGAGGAGGAGGGAGAGAGAGACAGAGAGAGAGAGAGAGCATAAGTCAATTAGAAAGAGAGAGAGAGATGGGCTGCGGGCACAAACACAGGCTAAAGGAAGCAGCAGAAAAGAAAGAAGAAGCAGCACACACAAAGAAGAAGCTTTAATATATAATCAAGTGATGACTCATGCTCTTTGTCAAAACACTCACATGCACATGTATGCACACACGCGCGCGCGCACACACACACACACACACACACACACACACACACACACACACACACACGCCCACACACACACACACACACACACACGCCTGCCCTTTGGACCAGCAGCCTCGACATCGT
>OMLP01014156.1:39664-55105 GCA_900302685.1 Spondyliosoma cantharus
TGTGTGTGTGTGTGTGTGTGTGTGTGTGTGTGTGTGTGTGTGTGTGTGTGTGTGTGTGTGTGTGTTCAGGACCTCTAACCCCTGACTCGTAGCTGGACACACCACATCTCCCTCCCCACCTACAACTTCCTCCTGTAAATCACGTCTCATGATCCAGTTCTTGTTTCTCTTCATGTACTGAAAATGCTGTCAATTTTCAAATTAACTGCCGTGTGTCTGTGGCTCTTATTGCTTTTCTGTTTCATACATATCAATTTGAATAACAGATCGCCAGAGTGCTCTGGCTTTTACCCTTTTGTTCCTTACTACTGCCTATTTATCATGTTGGGGTTTATGGTTGCACAAAAACATAATTTTAGATTAGTGTAAGTAGCGCTCTTGTGTTTGTATATTAAACATTAAACATAAATTAACTCACTTTAGATACAGAAGCAGGCATGCCCATGCACATATTACGGCTGTGTATACATGTATGGAATTATTCCCTGGGTTTGGAATATTACGCAACTCTAAATTCAAGCTGTTGTAATGAAATAGTTTTTAATATAGACTGAAAATATGGAATGTAAGAGAGTTTGCTCTTTCTCACTTATTCTTTAACACACATTTTTACCTTTCATATCATCTTTTTTTTTTAATCTCTTCATAGTCAAATCCTAATCTGCTTTAGACTCTTTTAGGTAAGGCTGTTGTATCTTAAACGCCACAAAAAATAATGAGAAATAAAGTGGATCCGAAATAATCGACATTTTTAAATGAGATGATGAGATAAGAACAAATGAATCCCTTTACAGAAACTTTGACTGTAGCTGTGGCTGTGAAAAAATAGCTCTCCCTAATGTGGGGAATCCCTCAAATTCAGAATTGAATAAAGGCACCCCCTGCTGAATTGATAGATTGCAGCAATGCATCAACTGTGTTTTGCTTCGGCGCTTTGCTTAAAATCAATCCTCCCCTGCAGACAGCCGTGTTGAAACACTTGCACGCGGCCTCTGCAACGGCACATTCATTTGTCTTCTAATTGTCCTTTCACTGCTCTGTTAAATCTCCAACAGTCACACAGTGTATCGTGCAGTTTGACGCAGGTGGTCCCCGTCATTTAAGCGTAAGGTCAAGGGTTGATGGAATATTTTTACTGAATATGTAATCACCAAACTCACGGAGGAATGTAGCCGTCTGTGTGATTGTTGGAGAGCAGATCGAGTCACAGATGCATTGGCAGGTGTGTGTGTGTGTGTTTAAGTTACTGCTGCGTTAAACCTCGGTCGTTTAGACGTCTCGGGGAACAAGCGAGGCGTAGAAGAAACAGGCACAGTAGAAATCTGGATGACAATCAGTCTAACAATAGGAAACAATGGGCCATAATCTTGGTTGTATTTGCCCTCCAGGTCTTCCTCCCTGCACCCACATGTTTTCAATCTAGAATTAGATAACAGGCCGAGAGGGAAGGGGGAAAAAAATTGAACGACGGACAAGTTGAATAAATTCAGATCAGAGTTTTAAAGTCGCTGAGAGAAGAGAAAGCAACCGAGGGAGGAGGATTTTTTAGAGCCAAAGCAAAGGGCATCGGGGTCATCACTGCCAGAAAGCACGCCGCCCTAATTCTCATCAGATGTTGTCGAGACTGGAGCCCCACTCTGCTTATTAATCTGTTTTAATGGTTTAATTGATAGCAGAGGGCAGACTGCAGAGTCGGCTCAGCTGGCTTGAGGAAGGAAGGACACAGCGAGGCGCAGCAACCGCGACTGACGACTGCTTCCTCTGTCTGTCTCTCACTCACTCGTATAACAAGGCCTCAACGGGGAGACACTTGATTGTCTGCGAGTCGTCATCCTCATGCTATAGAGCTGACGTGTTCCCAGGCTGGAGTGTGTGTGTGTCACTGTTGTGGACGCATTGGCGAGCTAAGGCACTATTAGTCTTGTTCTCATCTCATTTTTGGTTTTGTTAAGTGGTGCGAAATGCCCTCGTATATGTTTTTGAACACTACATTTATGGAAGTTTTTATTCTCTAATAACTTACTTTTGAAGTAGCGCTGGCTCCGGCACCAATTAGATTTGCAGTGAGAGCGGTACGTAACCAAGAAACATACAAGTAAACTCCACAAACTCCTGCCGTTTCCAGAAAAATCCAGCGTCTCTCTTTAATATTTTGTTGCTTTAACCTCAGTGGGCTTGGCTGAACCGAAGGTGTTTTGTGAATTATGGGTACACCATCTGCGTCAGCAATGCCAGCGCTCTTGAGTGGCAGACAGACGCAGCTCATACACCCCCAGAGTAACAAGTTGCTTAGGCTTGATGGCCGTCGTGTGGCTTCAGGTGGACTTATTGTCTAGACTGAAATTTTGAGAAGTTTTATTCTTTTTGGACTCTGTTTTCTCACATTTAACAGTCTTTGACACATCTGAAAATAATACGAGCGAACCTCAGGCCTGTCAGTGGATTATTATTATCATTGGCTGAAGGGCTCTGTTGGAAACACTATCCAAATCCCCGCAGTGCACAGCGGTGTTGTTTATGAATCTGTCGACAGCCAAGTGAAACAGCCTCTTCCACAAAACACGCCTGGAATCCCAGCAGATAGAAACGGATGATGAACCCAGTTCCTGCGCAGCCTGGTTTACTCCGACAGGCCAAACAGGACGCTGTTGCCTCTCTTCAAATACCTCACAGTATCTGCATCACGGAGGATCTGCAGAGGAACGGGGGAAGAAGTGGTTACATGTTTTCCTCCCGTCACACGTTCCGGCTTATCGGACTCTTGTGTAGCCTGAGAGAATGACAGGAGCTCTGGACTGTGTTAATGTGGTGTCAGCACAGGGCTTTGTTCTCAGGACGGCCATGCTGGGGATGAATTGGAGATAGTGAGAGAGCAGAGGGCAGCGTGAAAGAAAGAAAAGATTCCGACCAAATATTTACGGACTGATTTAGAGGTATAAGATGTAGTTTGTTGGTTATAGCGCAGAAGCGCCATCATGCTGTCTTTCGCATCACTGCTTGAGTGAGCAAGAATGAATTCGGAATTGTATGCATCATTAGGAAGCAGCTTTGTTGTATTGATCAAAGTATAAAGACCATTTTTTGTAAGCTTGATTCTATATTAGACAATGTAATGAGTAACGCATAGGATGGTTCAAACCTAGTCATTTGTATGCAAGGAAGCAGGATAAAGCTCTAGAAAACCTAGGAAGAGGATGTTGAGTCAAGCTTGTTGTTGTGTTTCTATGTATTTTCCCAAGTATTTCACATGTCTGTGTTTGCCTGTAGTAGTTTAGTGTCAGAGTAGATCTTGTTCCACTGAATGGATGACTACGATCGGGATACGAGTAAATGCATTTAACAAGCTTAACCTTCCGTTATTAATTTATGAGGTGTTGACTGAAATGTTTTGAGTGGAACAAAACATTCCCGCCTTAGAGTTGTTGCAGGAAGAATTGCTCAATGTTCACAATATTTAATCCATAAAAAGCTTCCCGATCCTGAGAGGAGGCGCGTGGCAGCAGCGGGCTTCGATTTGACCCCGACCATAACACACCCATCTGTCTGTGGATGCGCTGGAGCGTCCATAAACGAGGAAACAAGAGGCATTCATTGTGTCAGCAAATACTTGTGGTTTTGATGTGAATGACCGACAGATCCCGGCAGAGGAAGCCTCGAGGTGGACATAAATTGAACAGAGGAATTAAAATGACAGCGAGCGAGTCGGAGGAAATTGTTAAACATTCAAGAGGATTGTGAAAAGTGTTGAAATAGGAGTTTCGCAATCATTATGTCTTTGCTCCACACCGTTCACTCTCTGGCCTCACCTCCCTTGCAGAGGTTTCCAAGGTAAATTAAGAAAAGTCATAACAAAAACAAAGGATGAATAGTTTTTTGTGAACCTGGAGGAATATGGCTGAACCCGACTCCACATCCCTTATCATCTTCCCTCTGCACTGTCATGCTAACACTTGCTTACACACAAGCAAACCCTACGCTGTGCAAGGATTAACACTTTCACACAGCCACATGTTTTTTTTTGCGTGCACTCACCTCTGGCCCTTTAAAACATACCACGTTCAAGGATCTGACACATACCAGACGCCTTTCTGAGGAGGCCTGTTTATATCACTTGAGACCGCAGACACCTCATACTGTACTCGTAACAGATTACAGTAGTGAGTTACACACTTGATTTGGATCTGTGTTAAGAAACATTTAGAGGAACGCCAAACAATTTTCATTGAATGTTAATCTGGCTCGTACATCATGACTTGTATCTGAGAAATCCTTTTGTAAACACAGCACACAAAGTAGCACAATGAATTGTCTTTCCTTTCAACAGTATCTGATTCTGTTTTTTTGTTTTTCTTTGTGTATGTCCTTCTCTTGTTTGCCTAAAATAGTGAAGTTTGAGAACCACTTTGTTTATGCCCCCCTTGAGAAGCAGGAAAGAACTTCCACATCCCTTGATTTTTTATCAATCATTAACGATAATAGGGGAAGTGACTAATAAAAAAGAATCCAAGTTGAGCTGTTATTGGAATTGATAACCCCCCTGCGGATTGGGCACGATGAGCGATTGCGCCAAGAGGGGCTAAATCTGTTTCAATTGTTGCCTGTCATTCTCATTAAGATTATTTACAACAGAGTAAACTGGTAAACTCGTCCAATGAATATGAAGTTATGTTTTGGCACAGAACAGCGCAGAAATTTGTGTCCTCATAGGACTTCATAGTTTAACAAGTGTGTGTGTTGTCTCTGTGTTTACTCAGTCTTCCAATATGTGGTCTGGTCTGTCTGTCAAGACTAAATGAAAATCTGTCTACAGTATGCTGTTGGAAACAATTGTTATGTGTGGTTTGTTCAGACTTTGTACACTCAAGACAGTAATCAGGTCGGTTCCTGTCTGTCCACAAGTCGATCAATTTTATTTTTGCCCCCCCCCCAAACAAACAAACAAAAAACAGATTTTTTTAATGCCTGAGCAATTCTTGCTTTTTGCTTTTTTTCCAATGCCTATACTGATACTAGGGAGTAAAAAAAATCCAATATTGATATATTGGCCTATGTACACAAATTTTTTTGCAGTGATACCTCAAATGTGCTTATCAAACACAAGGTATGTATCGCAGGTAGGGTTAGTTTACAGTTTACCAATAAACTTCATTGTCCAAAAAAACATTAGAGCACTGAAACTAAAAACTTTGCCCCAAACATCGCTATGAAAATGATTTCATATAAAACACACGCCAATACCAATATATTTTTGATAAGCCAATATTTACTGATACTATTGGCTAGACGATATATCGCGCAGACTCTTGGTGTTATGATTCTCAAATTTGACACTTCTATTTTACTTTCGATTTTAACGTCACGATTCAATTAATTTTTTTGAATAAACACTTTTTTTCAGCACAGATGGCTATGCTATTCTTAGACATTTTTTTATGGTGCACTTGAACGCACCATGATGTCCCCGTCAGCACACATAACCTATGTTGTACAAAATTATGTAGAGTTCAGAGTTCAAGACATGCACTTGTCATGGACACTATATTTGATTTCGATTATCAAAACTAAATGCTATTTATACTCAAAAACCACGACAACCTTTCATGATATTTTTTCTTTTCTTGCCAGAATTAGTGCTCGTATGGTAAAAAGGTAAAGTTTTTCTTGATGGTGCAGCTGGATGTACGGTCCCTAAAATCAAACAGGGTTCAATGCCAAGAAACCAGATTTATGCTCAGTAAACGTCATGGCAAACTGCCCATTATATTTTGATAGTTTGCGGAAAAAATGTGGCCTGATGACGGCAGGAGGTCATAAACATGAAGATTCAACATCTGAGGACCATTACAATTTATAGCTCATGTCAGATGTCATGGACTCCAGCCAGTGTCTTTTAAGAGACCATGTCATTGACCAAAATGTTTGACAAAGGTGGATGTTGACCCTGCGTTTGTACAGGACAAAAGGTCAAAGTTCCCAGGATCTTAACTTGTTGTGGACCAGACAGAAAACTGATGAAAGCAGCCCCATTCTTGACACTGGCCTTCTGTTTGCTCAGTCGTTGCGATTTGTACTTAAATGATTTCAAAAGTAAATATATTTCTACCACTGGAGTGACGTTGGCCGAGCCATCCAACATGTTACGTAAACATGCGTACAAAGACTCTCTATTTGCTCTCACTGCACAAATCCTAATCCCCACAGCATCAATAACCACAGCAGACTGTCTGCTTCTGTACAGTGTGTCTGTGTCCATCCAAGTTCTTGTTTCTTAATGTTTTTGTGGCGAAAATAAAAGCCTCAGTTGCTCAACATGAATTCTGGCCCAGTTTTCGTCCAGTTACGAGCAGGGGGTGAATGCCTGAGTTTTCCTGAGAAGTAAAGAAGATTTTTTTTGGGGGGGGCGGTTACCACCACCCCGCAAATCCCCCCATCGATTGCTTAAACTGATTGGATGGAAGTTATGTTCGTGTTTTTCTTGTGTGAGCAGAAGATGGAAAGAGAGAGAGAGAGAGAGATGGGGGGAATACTACCACTAATAAGCTCAGTAATAAAGATTATTTATATGGAACATAACTGTAATGTGATTTACAGCCTGTAAGATATTATATGATATTCTGACATGATGTTATGTTAATAAAAGCCAGACAAATAAAACATCAAAATGTGATTACACAGGAATGAAGCGGGCATATAAGTTGAGTTCAAGCTATTCATAAAGTATACTGCATGTCCTGTATAAACCTACCTCTGTAAGTGTATTTATGAGTGTTATATATAACCCTAACACCTTAAGACCAGCTGCAGCTCCTCAGTTTTGTAGCACTGTAACGCAAAGAAACTCTCACCCAGGCTCATTCATATGCACAATAAATGCTGAATAACAGATTTTTTTGCAACTAATTTTTGTGGTTATGGCAACGGGGACCTGTCGGTTGGTCCGCCACTTGGCCCAGACTGAAATATCCCAACAACTATTTGATGGATTACCACGGCGTTCTCTTCAAACAGGGATTGTGCCCAGAGGAGGATTCCAAATGACTCTGGTTGTCCTCTCACGTCTCCTCTAGCGCCACCATGAGGTTGACATTTGTGGTTTTGAGTGAAATATCTCGAAATGTATTTTGGTTGATGGCCATGAA
The DNA here is from genome assembly GCA_900302685.1 of Spondyliosoma cantharus. NCBI lineage: Eukaryota > Metazoa > Chordata > Actinopteri > Spariformes > Sparidae > Spondyliosoma > Spondyliosoma cantharus. The sequence goes on from OMLP01014156.1 coordinate 46,804, forward strand.
ATTTGTACACCAAATTTGCACAAACATCAGTCCAAAACTGTATATACCCCATAGTTTTTGTTTATGAACAAATTCCATCAAACTAATAACATCCCTCCATTTGTACTTTCTTTGTTCAGCAAATTTTCCAAGGTTCTGGGTGCAGTTTTTCTAGTGAGGGATTATTTACACCATGTCAGATGTGATGGAGAATCAGGTTAACCGTCTTGCTTGTTTACAGCCCGAGTGATCACCTGACACTCGCGTTTCTTGTAGCATTGGACATGATGCCGTGTTCCTGGGTCTCAGCTAACGCTTTGTAAGTACAATGTTGTCACAACAGATATAAAAGATGAAAATAAAACGCAAGTTGTAATTAACACAAGTAATCCTTTTAACAAGTGAAATGGGAGACGTAATGTGAGAGAAATAAAGCAAAACAGGGGGTACAGCAATTAAAAAAACAAACATTTGGCAGTCGACCAGAAGGGAGGTTTTCCGCTGGTTATAAAGGAGCTCAGTGTCTGAGCTGCCCTCAGGTGTTTTCGGACAGTCTTTCATGTCATGTGGTGTTTGAAGTTTTCGCTTCAGAGTGGACTGTATACACAAGTCCTGAAGCACAGGTGGTGTGGAAATCCATATTAGTCCCTCCCTCGACGCCACATGTTTCAGCCCCGTTCCACCCTCTCTCCCCTCATTAAACGACACATATAGGTCTGTAAAAAGCCTTAATTGATGACTACTGCTGCCGTGTTTGTAGGTCAGGGATGCTGTAAAGCAGACACGACTCGTGTTATAAACTGAGGCCACTGTGTGTGTGTGTGCGTGTGCGTGCGTGTGCGTGTGTGTGTTAAAACGGGAGAGAGATGAAGGAGGCCAAGAGACCATAAAGTGGGCCTAATAAGACCGTCCTCTCTGCTGGAGAGCATGAAAAACAAGGAGCCGTGAAACAGCCAGTGGTGCGAAGCCGAACCTCACTGTGTCATTAACACTCCTCCTGCGTCCATCCTTTCCTCCACCTTTCTTTCCATCGCTCCATCAGTTTCTTTTTTTTTTTACTTTCCTCCTGCCTTCCGCTGCTTTGTCTCCTCCCTCATTTCCCCCTCTTCTCTCCGTCTTTCCGAGCCTTTCTCCAGCTATTGTCCAGTGTCACCAGGTGCAGCAGGCGTAAATGAGCCATTTACAGAGCTGAGTTAAGCAGACCAGAAGCACTTCGTGTTAAATCTGCTCTGGTCTGATTCCTCGTTTGAGGACTGACCAGAAGCACACCGGAGAATACAGAGATGTACAGACAGCCCTGTATTCCCGACTGTTGTATGTTAGCTGTGCGTAATTCTATTCTATAGCTCAGTTTTTTAGTCAGTGTTGGAATTTTTCAGAATACATTATCATCTGATTTATGATGATACAATATCCTCCACCTCTTCACTCATAAGTTCTTTAAAAAAGAAAAAGATTTACAATTTTAGCTGTTTTCAAAATAGTTTTTCAGTCAACACCACTGTCAGATATTTACACACATTACTTTTTGATAGACCAACCAACACTGTAGCCAAGAATGATAGCATTTTTCTTCTCAATACAAAAACATGATCTTTTGTGCCACCAACATCACCCAGGGGTGACAAAATAAACATTGTTTGCAGGCAAAAGTTCAGTCACTGTCTTCTCCGCCGTGACTTTTTGCACTTCAGATGTTTTAGCTTCTTTGTGCTTCCATTTCCTTCTCAAGCATAATTTAAATTGACAAATGTGCCCTCGGGAATTTAAGGTGGAATGAATTTCTCCATTAGCATCGTAAGTGCTTTTTCTCCAATGTCTTTTTTCAAGGCCTTTGCCCTCCTTCCAATCCAGCATGTTTGTCCCTTTCTCTGACCCCCATCCCTCTCTGGATGTTTTCAAGGACCCTCATCAGTGCTCGTTGGGCTCCCTCCTCCTTCCTTTCTCTTTCCGATCCTCCCATTCTGTGTTTGTGTGCGCGAGCTGTTGACTGAAATCCCTCCAGTTGGTGGGATGTGACGGAGAGGGACACACGCAACGTCAAAGGTTGCGGGCTTGAGGACGGAGGAAGTCGGCAGCTGCCAGCTTCATGGAAGAGAAGCATCTGTCTCCCTTTTGTTTTTCTCTTGCTCCGTGAAGCTCCAATCAGCTCCTCTTTTGGCTCAACTCTAGAAAAGACTTCTTTTCTTTTTTCAGCAAAAATGGTGTGTGCGATTTCCACGAGTGCAGAACATTTTAGTCTGCGGTGCCGTGAGATGATGTTTTGGGTGTGGACAGCTGGCAGACACCACAATTGTTTTCAGATTTGTTTGTGACTCTCATTTGGACGAACATGTGCTTCATGTGCACACAACACATAACGACACATAAGCAAATACACCATTACATAAAGAAACAAAGAAGGACACAGGCATGTACACACTGGACGGGCCTGCATCCTGTCGGTAAATCTGTTTAACAAATCTCTGGACTCACAATCCCACACAGAAACACCAGCTCGGAGGCTACTGTGGGGACGATGGAGTGTGTGTGTGTGTGTGTGTGTTTGTGTGTGCTGGGGAAGTGTATATATGAGCATCTGTGTGCGTGTGGTGGTGAATGAACATCCTTCAAACGGGGAAAACGTGGAGGAATTTGGTAAAGCGCTGACGTAACGAAATCTGTCTGTTAGTGTTAACAGTCGGAGTGTTATGCTACGTTGTCCCCAGCGTACTGAGATCATACCACACTCTTTTATCACAGCGCTTCTCAGCGCACTGACATCTGTAATCAGGCACACCAGACTGGGGACCAACCTGTGTTTGTACAGTTGTTTAGCGGTTCGCCTCGCTCTCCCGTCGAATCCCAGTGTTCCCGGAGTCTGTAATAAGCGAGCAGGACACTCTCCCTGTCCTTGGGAATCCATAAGAGCTATCTAGCAATTGCGGTGAGGTCATTCTCCTTCGAGAATAAGATTGAATAATAAGCATGCAAACAGCAAAAGGAACAGCCACTGAACTTCCTCAGTTTCCTCTCCAAAGACTGCCTTGCATCACACTGCAGAAGTTTTACATTCTTGGGATGAGGGGGTCCGCGGAGGTCCGTTTCCCCCCCAGATGGAGACTATGTAGGTGGACAGCTGTGCAGCAGCCACATCCCACTCCCATCCCCCCCCTTTTCACTCCACAATCCAGCTGGAGAGCACTTCAATGAGACTCTGGCGATGTGATTTAGATCCTCCTGACAGTCCATGGAGATTTTTTTGAGCCACAGGTGACCCATGTATTGCGGTTTGGGCAAATCCTGTGACCCTTATCCTTACAGACACATCTCATATCTTGGTTTCAGTCTCTGATTCTGTGAAGGCAAAACGTGTCTCCAAGTGGAGCAGAAACTTAAGCAGGTGACAGCTGTCTGTAGGCTGATTTTTCTCTATGGACTCAAGTCTGAAACCTGCTGCTGAAAGCTTCCGGATTGTGATAAATAGCTGAAATAGTCGCTTTTCGTAGAGCTGGAGGGGTTCCAGTGTCATGCTCAGAGACACTTTGGCGAGGGGGAAGGAATTCTGCTACAATGCCGCTCATTTTCACTTTAAGTACAAGAAAGTTGCCATTGTGTCATTGGAGCTCCAAGATGCTTCACTTCAGTAGCTTCTCGGTACAGCGGGACCTCACAGATTCATCTTCACTCTTCATCATGAGGTCATGAGTCCTTGGGAAACTGCCATGTGAATGAAATGTTGAATGGTAGACAGATGCTCCTGCTCTTTTGTTACGGTTGCTTGTCACCATATTTCAGTGATAGGGCGCTTTATAGCTGAGTGTTGTGTTGTCGTCTTCAATCAGCGCTGAATATGATTAACTCTCTGACACTTGTAGGGTTACACTGGTCGTTATAGTTGCACATACGTATATTTTACATTCCTCACATCACCCCAAATCCCACAGTTTAAAGCTCGCCTGGTGGTCCAGATGAATCCTGCATGAAATACATATAGTCTGCTGGCTCTTGACAGATGTATATACAGACTGTGTTTACCTGAAATGAAACACTCGATCCGAGCGCCAGTTTCTTTATGTCTCGGGTCTTCGCGTGAATGTGTCTGTTTTTGTGGGCTAGACTATACATTTTAATTGTCCAATTTTCATCGTCTATTTATGCACTTCCAGTGTGCATGGGAAGCCCCAGTTAAGAGCGGAAAGTTTCCTCGCATGTGAACATTGTTTTCTCAGTGAAATACCCTGGAATTTAAAGCCCCACTTAACAACATTTCTTGTGTGAGAGGGCCTCCGACCACAACTGACCAAGCCACTGTCCAGATTTAGAAGCCCATGCGCAATATTGCTGGACTTCCTCGGACTCCATTGTTTGGCTTTAAAGACAGCAGACAGACAGAACTGGGTCACGGCATCGCAAATATTATAAGGTCACAGGAATACTGGCTACTGTTATTGTCTGCTGTGCTCGTAATGTAGCTGCTTGTGACAACGGTTTACGAATGATAGTAGATTGACGGTCGTGTAGCTGATATTAATATATTTTACAGCCTCCAGTGTAAATTCCATAAACATTATTAACCATGAAAATTAATTAAATGCAATGCATCAGTAAAATGCCAAACATCTGACGATATTATGACATGGCAGCGACGCCAAACAGAAGTCAGCTAACAAGAAAGGACAAGATTTGATTTCTAATTGAGGTTGTATCACGCCACAGTCTTTTTTGAGCATCCGATGCCTCGTCTTACGTTTAGACTTGTTAAGTTATTCTTTGATCAGATTATTATCTAAACTAAATCAGGAAAGGTCTGTAACATAAGACTATAATTTGGTTTGGCAAAGTTCTTTATTTAACACGGATGGATTGAGCAGCTTCAGTTCGGGCATATTTTGTTAATTAAAAAAAGGTTATAACATGTTCACGTCCCCCCAAAGGAAGGTGTTGAAAAAAGGTATTGTGTTGGAGTCAGAAAGTCAGTGTCATCAGGCAGGGCAGCTCTATTCTGTACAAATATATATTTTTTATTTTTGTCTCAGAAGTGTAGAAGATAAAATGTACAATATATGGACGGATGAGATTTTGTATTTAAAATGAGAGTTAATACAGCAAAGACAAAGAAAAACACACACTTGTCTGTTCATTTGACAGTGTGAATCCTTTATTTGGACTTAAGTGACCTTTTCAATCCTACTTGCGTACAGATGTGTCTGATTCTTCCCATATGTTTTATTTAACCTACAGTGAGGTCTGTGCACGCTTTTTTTTTTTTTTGGTTCTGTTCTGTACATGCATGTCCTGGGAGACGGATCTCTCCTCTGTGGCTCTTCCTGAGGTTTCTTCCATTTTTCCCCACTGCCGCAAGGGTCTTTTTTTGTGTGTGGGAGGTTACCCTTAATCAACTCGAGGGTTTAAGGACAGAGGACGATGTTCACCGTACAGATTGTTCTGCCCACTGAAGCAATGTGATCCTGATTTTGGAATATGAATAACATTGCCTTGATTTGACCTAACTTGACTTGATCAGATTGGTAAAATCGATAGTCATTCCAAGGTTACCTAGTAAATAGGGGAAGTAATACCATTTATACAGCGTTTCTTTACTAGTAGTGCCAAAATAATACCTCTTCTACAAACCTTTTTTAATTTACTACAACAAACCAAAGTTTGGAACATTAAATTCTTAATTTGGATGAAACAAAAGCAGCCCTACAAGAACTTTACTCACGTAAAATAGTCTAAAATGGGAAAAATTCTAATTTAGATCAAGACCTATCTGATCAAAGAATGAGTAAACAAGATCTGAACAGATGTTCAATGCCCAGTCCTCCTCATGAACCACACTGACTTGCAAAATGTGCCTGTTTTGATGTTTTAAATAGTTTCTAAGTGGATATATCAGTTTATTTAAGCTCATTCCCCCTGTTATAAAAAAGAAGTGGTTTGTGTTCAAAATGACATGCGGTGAGCAGTGTGAGAATGAGTACTGTATGGACTGGCATGTGTGTTTTGCAAGCATGTGTTTGTGGATTTTGTTGGACTAAGCAGAATATGTCCCTGTGAGATGAAAACCACTCTCGCTCTCTCTCTCTGTTTGTCATTGTGGCTGATGAGGCAGATGTCCTGGATCCCCTTTCATCGTTTCCGTCCCAGTCTGTTTTTAGGCCGTGCTAATCGAACGCAGCCTCCCCCCAGAGACAGGAGAGATTCTCGTGTGATAGTGAGTTTGGCTCCCGGGCCAGACATGTCCGCCAGTTTAAATGACTAACTTCATATTAGGAAAAAGGGCTTTAACAGATGAACTGGCCTGTGCTCAGTTTGGTAATTGTCTTTTCTGTTTGAATCCCTGTCTAATCTGAAGAAAACGTGCCCTATTTTAAATAACTCTTGCAATTAGCTTCAGGTTTGGAATCAACGCTATCTGAGTAAAAGTTAGTATTTAAAAAGTTGAACGATTTTCCCCATCAAAAATCTGGCTTTCAAGCTAGGAGCTCAAAGCTACATTAGCTGCTACTAGCGTAACACACCCGGTTCTCTGCACGTCCAAGTGGTCAAGTTAAAGTGGAAAAGGGGGAAGAATGTGGAATAAACCAGATGATGTCTCTGCTTCTGCTCCATTGATTTTGATAACAAGTCCTCTTGATACATTTTATTCTATACCTTTCCTCACCAAAACCGGAGTCTCTCCTAATACTGACTTATTTTACTGCCCCAGAGCCTGGTGGGTCCAATAGCAGATGTAAATCTTTATAAAGCAAACTATGAAAGATTTGTTGGTAGCTGTGTGCAGAACACACTGGATAAAGTTAATTGGTGAGTGTCATATTTAGGTTGTCACTACACTGATGCTTTGATGAAATCAGGCAGAAAGAGACGTTCTGAACACAGCGAAAGAAAAATAGAAGTAAGTAGTAAGTAGTAAATAGTCTATTTGTTCTTAGATTAACACATTTGATGTGAGTATTTACGACAGCGAAACAGTGCACGTGACTCAAAAGAAACTACATCGGCCATGTATTTTGTAATCAAGTTACATGTTAATAGAACAACAGTGAAACGCTATGGGACAGAGGAATAAGATATGTATTTAAAAATTAAGCTTTGGCTACACAGGCAATAATGGTTTAAAGGAGCATTGCATTGCTGATGAAAAGAAGAATACTTAATATTGCCAGATTTATCCTTTATAAGGAGGCAGAGCAGACCTCAGGTCAGTGGTTTAGGGAGTCAGAGTTGGTCGCAGGGATGATGAAAGAGAAGTGCGCTGTTGGAAAATCAGACAACCATTTATACAGCAACTTATCTTATCTCCTGTCTCCTCTCAGAATGGATTGTTTGGATGTACACACATCTTCCATTATTAAAGTAATATTTCTCCCTGATGCAGTAGATGTTTGGACAAACTATTAAAAAGCATTTTCAAAAGGACGTTATAAGAATCGGAAAGTATGAGAGCTGGTGATGTTGTGACACGTCATTTAACTTCATTATTGGTTATTAAGATTGCTCAAATATTGCTTTAACCTTAAATAAATAGCTTCTGATCACAGGGCCTCGCTCTTTCCTTTCCTCAGATCATTACTGCGTACAGTAGCTCTCTTTGACCAGGTGCTGTCCCTCCATATGGTTACAGCCAGTCCAGACACAGCAGGCTCTTTCTGTTTTATGGTCATTTGGCCCACTGACGGTCCCCTTCCTGTCTAAATGAAGGGTACACAGCAGCAAAGTTAAGCAAGATGGACCCAAAACGAGACTACAGACTGGGTCCAAACACAATTAGTTCCAGCATGGGGTCTGACGTTTGGCCCAAGTCACTGAGCAATGATACATTTTAAAGGAAATTCACACAGTTTTCTCCATGTTCACCTTCCAGCTTTTCCTTTCTTTTTTTGGGATTCATGGCTGCTCGTTCTTTCATCATTTATCCCTTCCTGTCCATCCCTCCCTACTTCCCCTCTTGGTCCCGTCGCCAGAAGCCAAAGTCTGCTCTTTTCTAAACTCTGTGTGTGGGTGTGTGTGACCATGCATCTGTCTGTGTACATTTCTACCTGCCAGCACATGCGACCTGCCAGGAATTGAAATTTTATATTTTTTTCGATACAGTATTTCCACTGTTGCGCTCCGGGTGAATTATTATTCACATTAAAATGACTAGGCTTCCTGTAAACCTTAAATGAAGCTGTTAAACAGATTCCCAAGGACTTGAACAGTGGGGACACTTTTAGCTGTCGGACCGTCTTATGTAAGATGCCTCCTCTGAGTTTAAAGGAATCAGGATGGAGAAGCTGCTTTTGTTATCAAATGCAAACGTCAGGACTGTGACATAACACACATACACAACGTC
>OMLP01014158.1:0-15280 GCA_900302685.1 Spondyliosoma cantharus
ATTGTCAGTGTGGGGTCCAAGTGATGGGGTATGATATGTCATTACAGCAGCACGGGCTAGTCATTGACATGGGTCATTAGAGACAGGAGCCTTAACCGGAGAGGCGGCAGGCCATGAACCAAAACTCCAAGGGGAATAGCGGGCACCCCTGCTCATAGCTCCAACATCATTATTTAGACGCAACAACGTATAAAACCCTGCTTCTTCTATGCCCCTTTCCCTGTGGAGTATCTCCAGTGCGGTCTGGGAAGTGTGCATAATCAGTGAAGTGAGACACAGGATTGGCTGACTGGTTGAGACAGACAGTGGGCTCCTGTGAACCTCCTGTGAGGTCTGCCCTTCTCTCCTCCCAGGGCGAAGTCCTTTAAGTATCCTGAGATCCTTCTCTCTCTGAGACGAGCCAAGCTCGCGGTAGTCTGGTATACATTTATGTATGGCTCTGACCTTTCCTATAATGAGTTCACATCATAACCATTGACCTACAACAAATTCTCAAATGTTTCTCCGCTGCGAAGGTGCAGTTGAAAAAAAAAAAAAAGAAAGTGTGAGAAAGAAAGCAGGAGGAAAAGAGAGAAGAGGAAGAGCACATCAAGGATTGGGACTAACATTGTTTTTGCGTGAAGTCCCATTTTAAAAGTGTGTTAGCTCAAGGCTAATTAGATAATAGCTCATCTCTGCACTGTGATGATAAAATGGATGTGTGATAAAGGTGCTAACACTTAGTTGCGATGGTCACCGTGCAGAAAGTGACTGAAAGCTCATGGTCATTTGAAACATTTTTACTTATGTAAAGCTTGCCATAATAAGTTCAGTGTTCAGTTCAGTTATTTTGCTCAGTTAGAAGCTGTTGTTGGGCAGTATGGCATGGAGGGACATAAGTATAAAAATAAATCAAACTTACTTTACCCAAGTGTTTTATGTTGTGATGTGAATTAAAAAGTAGGGCTGCGTGATATGGTGACTGAAATCATACTGCGATTATTTTGAATGGATCTTACAATTGTGATATGATGCACAATCAGAATGATAATGATATTTTTTGCATTGGAATCCTAATTTTCATTTTCATTGTCAAAACTATTAAAATCATGATGATGTGACGTTCTTTTTGTACGCCAGGGCATTTCTGTCGTAGTATTTTGTCACATATTTGACCCTTTACCTGACCATATTGCAATTTCAATGGACAATATTTCAATTCATTGTGCAGCTCTACTAAAAGGCTGCTAATAATAATTTTTCATTAAATCTTTTTCTTGATAATCTTGATAAAAAAGATGAGAACAATTTGTTTTTTTAACAGGCCGAATTTGCAATCACTTATATAATACAAGTTATATCTGTCAGATATAAAAACAAATAAACTAGGAATACTCTCATATCAAAATTAATAAATTACTTGAGTGTGTTTTGGGTTTTAAATTATATCTCTGTTAATACCAAAAATAGTTTAACTAAAAAACACTAAACGACACTAAACATTTGTTACATTTTTGCATTTAAAAATTGTGCATCACCACAAGCTGAAGATTTTTAACCCAGATAGAACAGTCCACAACAGAAAATAATATAATTCAATTTTTTGGGGGGGACACACATAAACTGTATGATATCAAATCCTCAAATCCTAATAACCGAAAATGATTCCAGCAAATCAAAAAAACTGCCTCAAAATGATACGTGATTGTAGTGTGTGAGAGAGTTAGGAGAGAGAGAGAGAGAGAGAGAGAGAGAGAATAAATAGCTTCTGTGGGACAGAGAAGTGAATGTGGGCCTCTGAGAGAATACCTTGACAACCTAGTGTGTGCCCTGCTCACAATAGGAGAGACCACCCTACCAGTTAAGATTGCAAATTCAACCAGGGGAAGTGAGCTCGGAGGAATTGCTTGGCTATATTGGATGTGACCTCCTGGCTACAGGTATATGATAAGCACTTATCTGTTTGCACTGACGGAGGACATGCATTCAGGGCCTTCTTTCCTTTCTGCTGGAGTATTTCTTCCATGTACTGTATACACCCTCCAATGGTGCACACATATACACACGGGTAAACACACACAAATGCAGCACAAATGTTTACATCCCAGAAATAATATCTCCGCACAATGGAAAGAAAGGCAGCAAAATAAGTAGCTGCCCACCCTGCCCCTCACCCCGGCTCAGCCTTCTCATAATTAGCTCTCTTGTGCCGTTGTGTGCCGCACACAGCCGCCACGAAGCAAGTGCTTCATGGGAGGAGGTATTTATCAACATTTCCATTTACTGTGTACAAAAAGGACATAAGCAGCACATTCTCGTCAGTTCATGGACAAACTCTTTTAATTCAGCGAGGAAACGAGCAGGTTTTTTCAGCACACGCAGCGAGACAAGCGTATCACAAATAGTGCCAGGCAGGCAGATAGGGGCTCATAACAAGAGATCATCAGTAATTTTCAAAAGTACTGAGTTCCGCCGCGAACGGCGTTCAGCGGGTCAGAAAGTGTACTTGACAGGAAATATGCATACTGAGTGGATCCTACTCCCCTGCTTTTCATTTGCATTGTGTATTGATTTTTTTGGTCCCATTTAATACAATATTATGTGTGGGTCTACGGCGGCTTTTAGGTGTCTCTTGAGTGGACCGGTTCCATTGGAGGCTTAATGATAATTGCAGCTGGTAAAGGCAAGCTCAGGCAGATTTCATTGCAGGGCCATCAGTGCCCTCTCGCCCACCTCTTCTTCCATTCCCATACCCTCTCCTTATGTTGCATGCACACACAAACGCACGGACACACACACAATCATGCCAGAAATAGTGGAGAAAGAAGGAATGTGTCGTGAGAGGAAAAAAACAATGTTGAGGATTTTTAAAGCAATCACCGGCCCCTCTTGACTATTCAAAGACTGCAACGATATAGGGCTGGTCAATTTGTCAATATTATATTGTTTTTGTGATATCATTTTATATTTTGGATATTAGTATGTCATGATCTCTCAAGTAGGAGTTAATATTTTCCTTGGTCGCACCAATGCGCCCAGTATTTAGAGGTTTATCTTTCAAACAATTAAGACTATCGCAATTTCTTGTTGCATATGATATAAATGAAGAAAAACATTGCATTTCCATCGTTTTTTCTGGTTCACAATTATTTACGTCATGTGTTAAGAAATTAAAGCTGATACGAGGAGTTTTTAACTGGTGACGAAACAGTCTCAATTTAATACTGATGCCTCTATATGACCTACATTGGCAAAAGAAATCAACAGCAAGAAGATTTTTCTATCTAGTTATTCTTTCACCAGGTCCGAGCAGTAGAAGAGCCTGTGTTTATATTTTCCCAGGCCAAGTTACAGTCAGCAGTACTTTCTCTTTCGATCATTCTATTTTTTTAACATTATATTCGGTGGTTTAGACGGTTGAACCACCCCCACTTTTGTCCACAGGGGCCTCCAAAATAAACATATATCCAAGTTCCTTGAAGTAGCTTTAAATTAAAATGTATAACTGTGTGCACCTAAATTATGTGCTGGTACACCTAAATGAAGCAGTTATGGGCACTAGTACAACTGGTATGAAAAATCAGTCTGGGGCCCTGATATAGCACAAGTGTTGTCTTTTCTTGGATTCAAAGGCTGCATTGCAGTAAAGTGATGTAATTTTCTAAACTTGCCAGACTATTCTACTTATTCTAATACTTGCCTTTACATACTTAGTTATTAAATCCACATTACTGATGATAATCAAAAATCTCATTGTGTTTGTATTGTGTTAAGGTACCAATAGTCATCCCTAAAATATTGTTGCAGGATCCATATTAAGGCATTTGGTCAAAAATGTGTGATACTAGATTTTATCACATAGTACTAGGATTTATAAAGTTCCTTTGAGGAGATTTCAAAGAGACATATATTGTACATCATGATATTGCAAAATTATTTTAAGGCCATATCGGCCAGCCCTATACAGTGACATTTTACAGATTGAGGAAAGTGCTCAGAACCGTTTAGGTTGCTTCTATTCCTCTTGGTAACCTTTCCTAGAGCATGTCTGCTATGCATACAAAGACATGAACAGGAACTGTCAGCTGCTAGAATGCAAATCACCTTTCTCCTCCTCCCAGGAGACCCTGATTAATGCCTTTATTGTAATACAATTGGTCACAATATGGCTTCCTTTGAGAAAAATAAAGTCAAATATGTAACTCCCTAATAACATGATACTTATCACCGGGATGGCTTATAAAACTGTTAAACCATGACACCAAAACACACAAATCATATTAAGGTCCCGGTCATGCTCTCTCTCTCACACACACCCACACTGAGGTTAGAGATTATTAAGCTGTCACAGACAGTGGGAGTGATAAGCGGCTATTTGGTCTACAAATTAGGCATAATTAAGGAGACATGTTGCCAAACAGAGCCGCAGATATCTTCATCTGGCCCAAATATGACAGCGCCCAAATCCTACGCCTGGATTTACAGAGACAAATCAAACCAGGGATGAACTCAGGTGTTAGGGAGCAGATAGTAATGCCTGTATGCTTTAAGTCTTTCAGTCGCTCTGCGTCTCGCTGGCTTAAAGGAAGCCGACCGCAGTTGTATATCCAGGGAGGAGGCCGCTGGTGTTGATGACGGCCGTCTTTTTTTTTTAAGGGCTTAATGCTCATCCCTTGTTTATATCTACAGCCACCAACAGACATGCACAAACATTAATGAGATTAAGAGGAAGCGCTGTGCAATATTTATTAGGCTAGACAAACACTTCTGGGCTTTAGTGCGCTGGGAACAGGGCTCTCTCCAGGCGCCGGCGTTGGCACAGGCTGCCCAGGCAGGAGAGGCAGATGTCTTGAATTGCCAAGAGGATCTGCCTGCCTGCCTGCCTGCCACCCTCAAGATTGCTGCTCCACTTCTCCACACAACTTTAAAATACACTTGATGTGTGTGTGTGTGTGCGCGCGTGCGCGCCCAATAAATTCCCTCCCTCCTTCCCACTGCTCTCCATCCCCACAAGTTACCGCCTCCCTAATTTTTTATTTTCTCTGTGACCGCTCTTATAACTTAAAAATGCAAATGTGCGGATTGTTGTGATCATTGATGAGGACCTCTTTGTGTTGTGTGTTAACCTCCATTAGGCAGGATTACAGGGACAGAGGCACACTGGCATTTGGTCAGTGTCACAGTGACAGCACTTTGCTGCTGGAATGCCCGGCTGTCACAGTCAGTTTTATCACTGGGCTTTCTCTCCTCCGAGTGTGAACTAATAAGCCTAGAAATTACAATTGCCTCCCTGCTAAATCCCTGATAGGCGGAAATAATGATATCAGTGCCCTGCTAATCTTCTTGGCTTGCCGCTTGGCATCAGCCTATTGAGGCACCAGTCATACTTACGTCTGATGAGATGAATTTAATCTCTCTGTCCGTAATGACAATAGGGGCCATTTTAATGTTCTGGATGATATTTGTCAAGGTTCTGTCTTAGTCTGTTTTTTTCCTCTTTCTCTAGCACGTACCCTATTTGAGACGTCTGTCAAGGTATCAGAACACTTGGACATTAGCTAAAGCAGACACAGATTGCAAGTCTTTCTTAATTTCCTTATTTCGTGTGGAAACCAGACAAGTTGCAACAGCAGTGCGGTTTTTGAATTTAAATGGATCCTACATTGAATGTTCCTCAGTGTAATGGGATGTTAAAAGTACTGACGGAGCTAAGCAGATGCAAGCACACTTCTGCCAAGAAAATATTTTAATTTCTCTGCTGCTAGCTATAACCCAGTGCTACTGGGTCATTCAGTGCTCTACAATGTCATTCAACTCATTATAATCCAAAATAAATTTGACAATGTTCAGCATTCTCGCAATATTAATGCATTTCATTATGAGGGATGTATATCATCATAAAGGCGTGTTTCCTCTAGCTGTCATTCAATCTCTCTGGGGACAAGAAATAAGGGGGGACTCTAGGGAAAAGACAAATTTATATCAAATGCAGTTCTGCGACAACAGTGGCATCCAAGGACACCTATCGAGTAATACTCCAAATTATTTTTTTCGCCACTACCTCCAACCACATAGCCATTGCTACGCCGCGTCAAGGTCACATGACAGCCACAGCAGTGACCTATTCAGTGCGACAAGAATATAACAATGAGAACTTAGCTAAGTATTCTGGAGAGTTCAAGAGTAGAGGTATTTCTGACTCCATTTACACATGAGTAGTAAAATATAATGCGAGCTGCTTAACTTATTCCCTCATATGCTCTCTCCGTCACAGCATAAAACACCCAACCTCCCAAAACTGCAAAAAATGTCACCATTAATTTGGTTTCTTTTTTGTCATTTATTCACAGGAGTGGAAATCACCTCGACCTCAGCCATGACTGAAAAAGTGAAAAAGTAATGGACTCAATAAGGGAAGGGGCAGAAAAAAAACATTTCACATTCATGTCTGCATGTCATTATGGAATTGGGCAATAATTCTTACAGGAAACAATATTGTTATATGGTGCTATACCACATATTTATCAAATTAATAGATCAAGCATAATTTTGACAAAATAATTATTCTACATGTGACAGTTACCAGGATTGGTGAATGTCTAACTTTGTGTGCATCAATAAAAACTTTTGGCGAGTGAATGGTGTCGATTCTCCATTATTCAGTCGGAAAAAACTTCTCCAAAGAAAATACAAGGACAAAAATGACAAATTATTTGACAGTTACATTTTGTAACATTTTTAATCAAAGCACTTAGTGTTCATCTCCCTCAGTGTGTATAGATACTTCAAATCAGTGCTGGACAATAAAATACATCACAAAATATCAGGTGAAAATTCAATGGGGGACACTTGACATGGAGTGGTATTGTGATGAAAATGTTATTGTGCCAAAGTTATTATTATTTCAGATATTTATACATATAATAAAATAACTCAAACTTTGTGGTTGCTTAAGAAAATATTGAATTAATACTTCTATAGAAAGAGCTGCACATCAACACAGAGCATCTCCTGTTCCTGAAAGTGTTTTTTCTGTGTTCAACTAACACAGCCAGTTGCCCCCCCCCTTCACACACATACACAAACAGAGAGAGAGAGAGAGAGAGAGAGACACACACACACACACACACACACACACACACACACACACACACACACACACACACACAATCCAGGCTGCAGGAGGATCGATTGTCGTCATAGAAACTCTGTCATTAGATAAATGACTGCTTCCCCGAGCTGTCAGATTAACTTTGACAGAACAATCAACACTATGTTATTTATGCCTGGCTGACAAAGAATCGTTTTGGCTTGGCGAGAAACGGAACAATCCCACTGTGTCCCTAGTTGTCCTATTCAGGAAAGTACGCCATTACAAGGGTTGAGTTATGGAACATTGGACTTCCTTTACTGTCTGTTTATAGGCCAACATTTGAATCGCTCTCCTATGTCATGGAAATCAGGCTTCAGCTATTCATTGGCAACTTGTTGAAATGGACTTCCTGTCAAGCTGTGAGTCCTAAACTTTAAGTTTTAAATTAGGCAAATCAAAGAAATTCTGTTACATCCTGTCTACACAACAACACCCACAGCAAATTTTATTCTCTTACCGTATGGTGCCAATTATTTCAGCAGGGACAACACAACAGATGTATATTAATATACAGTAGATATACAGAGGATGTTTGAAGTGAGGAACAGTGGGGGGACAATAATTATCATTATATTTTGATGTAGCTGGCATCATCTTTATGCACATCCTGCAGAAAGTAAGTAGTGGGCATTTGTTTCTGCAAGTTATTATACAGGATTATATTTTCAATGGATGTTTTTCATGTGTTAAAAAAGTTTACACCAATAACCAAATGTTCAGTCACTTTAAACCACTGCTAGTGCACACAAATCCCGATGCGTGGGAACAGAACATCGGCACACCGTCTGCTTTGTTTCCATCCTCAGTGTTTTTCCAAACTGATTGCCTCTCCGCTTTATGCTCTAATTTGAAATCTGTTTGGCTTTTCCTGGAGGAGAGTATTGTTCTTTCCTGCGCTGTGCTGTTAATGAGTATGGTTAAGAACATCATTATTTTTTAAGTATCATTTGGGTGTTCACAGTGGGTGATCTCGACAATAATCTGTTTTCTTGTTTCATATCCAGAGTGACAGCAGTGGGTGCCTCTTTAATACCCAGAAAATCATTAGCGCTGAGAATCTTTTGGTATGAGAGAGAGAGAGAGAGAAAGAGAGAGAGAGAGAGAGAGAGAGAGAGAGAGAGAGAGAGAGAGAGAGAGAGAAATTGTAATGAAGACGTATTAACTACGGGTAATTTGGTTGTTCTTCAGCTTGAGTTTCCCTTCGCTCTGCTAGTTGGTTTTATTTGCATTGATGTCTCCTCAGAAGTAGTTTGCTTCTTGAACAAAGGGGCTGGCGTATGTTAAGTGCTTTTGAAATCACAAGCGTTCCAGCCACGAGGGCCGGGCCTGATGAAAGGGTGTGAAATACAATGTGGAAATCGATTTCAATATCTTCTCATTTGGCCTTGCCTAAGCACAGTTTTGTGTCAAAGTGGTAGACACGGGGCTGCTGTGTGCATGCGTGCACATTTAACACACTTCACGCAAAGGAAGACTAAGAACAGGCGGCCTGGCTTTAAGCCTGATAAATTCATGCAAATTCCAGCTATACTATGGACAGAATACATTAAAGCTGTTTAGTCTTGATATGAAGGCTTAACAATTATGAAAAAATATAGAAAGAGAGTTGCTGGCATGAAAGAGTACTGCTGCACCATCAGTCTGAAGGCCACCACAGAATAAGACTAAGCCACTTGTAAGATTCAAAGGTCAAATAGTTGATTTTCATTTCCTCAACAACAGACACAATCGTATTACAGTTACACAAATGTGAATGCTGTCATTCAACAAGAACGATGGGTGGAAAAAAGGGGCCAGTCCCAGGAAGTCAGGGGTCCGCAGATAGTGTATGCACGTCATTATACTCATCGCAATCTGTCAGCGCTGCGCCCAGCGAGCATCATCAATTTCTTTCCATTTCCAGAAAAATTGCTTTTTGTTTTTCCAAATAGCTGCGTTGTTGCCATGACTCGGGTCATCCATCCATCCGACCATCCGTCCGTCCCACAGTGCATGTGTCTATTGAATGTAAACGACAGCTCAATGTCTATGCTCTCACAAAAAGGCCACAGAAAGCGGGGGTGATGTGGAACAACAGTGTGAGAGCTCCTCTGTGGAGCACTGGCAGTACCATCTGTGGGGATGGGTAAACAGGAAAGGCACACAATGAAATTATAAGGCTCACTCTCCTCGCTTTTGTGATTAATGGCAGTGATATCCGTCAAGCCGCTTCACCATATTTAACACTACTACAGCCGTTTGCAGCTGTATTGTATTTTTTTTCCGGGGCAGAGAGTGAGAGAGCACGAGGCAGAAAGTGGAGAGAGAGAGTAGCTCAATCAAAACAAAGAATCGCTTCTTACCATTCTATTAGCACCTTAACTCAGAGCACGATGCATAAAAACAAACAAGTGCACCCAATAACAAGGCCATTTGACACAACGCCAGCAGGATGACTGGAACAAAAACACCACATCCCTTTAAGCCTTGCCCTGTGAGACAGGGCCTCTTATTGGTTGGGTGGGATCAGTGAGACTCCAGGTCAGGCAATGAGCTAGGGGAGTCAATTAAAGGAGCTCCATCTTAATAGGGCTGTGATGTGGAGCCATAACGGCGTTATCTTGGCTCTTGCTCGAGGTGGCCAGATCTCTTTTGTGACACGAGCCAAGTAAATAAATAGCCAAATGAGGACTAACAAAAGCATCGGCAATATCCCAGGGCACCTATTATGCAAGGGGCAGGGGAAAATTATGCCCTCAACAAATTGCTAATGATGAGCCAGTGATGTCTTGTTAAGCGACATTGTTTTCCCTCAGATCCCTTTGTGTCTGTGTCGTGTTCTCCATTTAACGAGACACACAAAAAAGCGGCTGAGCAACTCGGCGATATTTTCCCTTTCTTCTCTCTCTTCTTTTCCTCCATTTCCTGTCCCTTCTTCCTCCTCCTCTCCATCTCTCTTTTTTGCAGTTAACTTGTGTCTTTGCCTGTTTTTCCATCCCCTCACATCCGCTGCCACTCAGAGGCCCTGATTTGGCGCATGAGAACATGCTAGAGTGGGCCTGCTCAGCAGGGAAGGGCCTTTTGATGCAGACCCCCCTGGGATCCATCCACTGAACCAGCAGTACGTATCACAGATGTGACAGCTTTCATCTAACAGTTAACTTTTCCTAATTAAAGTCCCAAGTCTAATTACACACCAGCCTATCTGATATTTCTGAGATGGTCATAGCAGTTCTGGGGGCAGAGCCCATCAAAGATCCAAGCGATGGTGATTGGGAGGGTGGGTGTTTTTTGGAAAGAAACTGAGCGATGCTTGTGCCCTGTGTAGGCTGTGGGCTCACCTGGGTGTGGGGGGCCGTGAATGCCAAATGGCAAGGCCTCATCTCATTTGCAAAGACACTGCCCCTGAATGTGGATGTGCAATTATGAATCAGGGAGAAAAAAAATGGCTAAAAGAAAAAAAAAACATTCCATAATTAGCAAGGCAACTCCAAGCACAAGCAATGGAAATTAGTCCTGGTGCAATAAATTAGCCTGTGCATATATTACATGAGATGAACACCCTTGGGGACTTGTATTAGCGGTTTTGGCTGTACACTCCTGTGTATTTAAATAAACCAGTCACTCCTTTCGTTATGGGCCCAATGACAGACATTTCTCTTCAAAACCTCATTTTTTTCTTAAATCTCATCCCCACAATGTCAGCTGGGTGTGGTCTCTTTGTCCCCATGAGACCACATGTGCTATTTCATCCTACAGCCTTAATTCTCTGCACAGTCTGCCAGCCTTCGCAGAGTCGTAATCATTGGATATTTTGTGTTCTATTTTACATTGATTAGAGTTACCCATTTCTCCCTAGCTATTTTCTCTAGCTCTGATAAACAAATGTGAAATTAGAACCAGTTGAGATGAGCTGCAAGGAAATTTGCATCAAAATAATACAGTGTGCAGCTAACAAACCAAAATCAGATAGCAGCAACAAAAGCTGGCAAATTGCAAATTAAAAGGCATGATGTAAATGGTATTTTGTCATTAAGCTTCAGCAGCCATTTTGAGGGCGGGGGATTGGCGGCGGAGGCGGTGGTGGTGGTGTGTGTGTCTGTGTGTGAGAGTGAGAGTGGGGGGTAGCTGCCGGTTGTGATGAGTCTTATCCAGAGCGATTATTCATACTTGTCCTTCTGCTTGAATTAAAGCAAGAGTGCTGGAGCCAGTTAAAGCCAAATACTTGAATGGCTAGTGAACTCTCACCTTCACGCGCATCCATTTAGCTCACAAATGAAAGCCGAGTACAGTCAGTGGAAAGCCATAATGGGTCTTTCTTCTTGCAGAGTGTGGCCATTACATACTAATTTCTTCTGGAGGCTCTTCAGGAATTTAAACACTTGGCTGGAGCTGCTGAGTCTTGTGCTCAGACGAACGGACCCAACAATGCCAGCACACAAGGTGTTTGTGCTGGTCACACTCATGTCGACTGACCATGATTGTGCTAAATTGGAGGACTGCAGCATGTTGTTGTATTTGGACAAGGGGCTGTATGTTTTGTGCAGAGGAATGTCTTTATCATTTGCAGTATGAAAAGTCCTTGTCTTTAGACTCTTTAAAACTCTCGCTGTCATTTAACTGATTATTAAAAGCAATGTCATAATAACGATACACATTGTGCCATCATGTAAGAAATTCTTGGATTCATATTTCATATTTGTATTGCCATTTATGCTTTAGAGATAACAGGAGGGAAACTATTTCATATATTATTTCAAGGATTAAAGTGAAGTGGATTTCATGGTCAAAAATGTTGTACTTTCATAATTATATAAAAGAAAATGTGGTTTAAATCTAAAAAGCTTTTTGACATGAGCAGCAGCATGAATGCAGGGAGGTATTGATAATACTGCATCATTTCCTAGGTTTTGGAAAAACTGAATCTCTTTCCTCTGCTATCACCCCATTGTTATATCCGGTTTACATCACAATGGTGTACAAATTGACCGTAACCTTTTGTGTATTCATGAAACAAGTTCTCCTTGGTGAGTTGCTGTGGTCCTCGCCATCCATTACCATTATCAACCAGCCCACATTGTTGATGAGTGGTATTTTTTGCGCCAGATTACCCACTGCACATCAGTAACACCCAGGAGGCAGTGATTTAATTATGCAATTAGTGTGGTGGATGATTAAATGGCTTAATTAATAGAGGAAGATTGGGAATTTGGCTAGAGTTGACAATATTTAACTAGCTCACTAGTTTGTGTGGATCTTTCAATAATTAGTCTTTAGCTCTTTTGTTCAGTGTAATGCATTGGCATGATGAGTGTGATGATGGCGAGGCAGCTATTGAAAGACTTACCCAACACACGACAATGGTTGCATTCATTTGGTTATTATGAATTTCAAGTGACACTCTTTTAAACATGGCTTTCCACAATAACGGCTAATATTTCTGGTGGCGACTTGTTCGCCAGCTAATGACTCCACTCAGTGAATCAATAAATACGATTATCTATCATTGCGGCAAACGTCGGCGGCTTGGTCTCACATGCAGGCTCAGCTGTTTCTTGGGAAGAGCGGGATTTCACACTTCATGCCTGCTTTGGAGTCATTAGATTTCTGTGTTCCCAGCTTTTCTCCTGTGGTTTGAGACTGGATCTTCAGACAGGATTTTTCTCAGGTCGGGCTTTTGTTGTATTTACTGGATTAGTTCAGCTCTGAGCTCTCTAACACAGCATAGTGTACACTTGTCCATTTGATTGACGGCCTGCAGGGACCGGGCGAGCGAGTTATTTACTGCTCGTTTGTTTGCTCTCCCACTGAGATATATGGAAGATACTAGATTGTGAGGTAAAGTCAATGGTGAGTTACACGGGCCTTTGTCAATCACAGATAGTTGTGGCAAAGGCACAATCATTGGAGCATGTCGTCTGCTGAGTCGAGCCGTGCTCGCTGTAAGTGCATATTGTTTGCAGCACTTGACGATACAACGCGAAGCCGCACGTTCTAGTGTCAAGTTCGCTGGCCCTCAGAAGTGTGACTTTGTCTTGTGTGCTGAGAAAGACGACCCTGTCGACTAGAATGCTACTCAACATAATTGCCACCAGTGTATAGCAATTTGTGTTATTTCTTCTCCAACATT
Source organism: Spondyliosoma cantharus (assembly GCA_900302685.1). Taxonomy (NCBI): domain Eukaryota; kingdom Metazoa; phylum Chordata; class Actinopteri; order Spariformes; family Sparidae; genus Spondyliosoma; species Spondyliosoma cantharus. The sequence continues at coordinate 13,242 of OMLP01014158.1, forward strand.
GTGGGTTTCACTAAAGCTTTTTTTTTTTTTTTTTTACAGTATTTTACTGGAGCGGTGCTTTAATGCTTCATGTTTGCACAATCTGAAAAGGAACATTGTGGTAGAAGTCAATAGTTGTCTTTTTAATAGTTTAACCCCTGTTGCACTGTAAAAGCTGCGTGCAGTTTGAACTTTCAGCTCTTCTGGGTAAATCCTTTTCATGGATCAATTTAGCAAATGGAACATTCTATTAATTTGCTGCAGTGTATGGTATTGTGTCTAGTTAATCAACCTGTCACCACATTTATACAATTGTCAGATATTTCAACATCTTGTTCAGAGCACGAAGGCAATACAGTAGATATAATTACACTATTTTAATCACACATACTCAGCGCCCTTCATCAAATGGACAAATTACTAAGTGTGCAATTTTCCATTGGTTCGTACAGGATTGCACTAATAGAGGCTTTAAAGCTGGATATAATTATTTGCTTTTCATTTTGCATGGTTACATTATCCCTCTCTCTCGCCTTCTCTCAGTTGCATGGTAGCCAGGCGTGGTGCTCTACACGTTCCTTATTCAACATAAAAAAACAGCGTCTCACTTAATAAATATCTAGTTCTGTACAGATGCTCAGCGGTGTCACACTGTAGTCACTGCTGTAAATCTAGGAGTTGTTGTCAATTAACTAAAGTAAAAATGGATTGTTATTAATCGTTTGGGAGGCACAGTCAAACAGAATTGTCTCACTCATTGTTTAATAATATTTCTGTATTCATTCTTTCCTTTTGAAAAAAAGCTGTGTTCTTTAATTTGTTTATTTCTTCTGCTTGTTTATTTCTTTCACTCAGAGGTCTGTGTGGGAATGCAGCTGAAAGTGCAGAGTGAGTAAATGATCTGCTTCACTGCTGCATTTATGTGTAATCTTGTCAATCCTGTGTTTATAGGAAATCTGTGCTGTTTTCACCTCCCGCTCCTCTACCACAAATACATTCAACAACGCATGGAAAACATGGAAACCATACGGCAGCTGTACGTAATACAATAATCCAGGTAATCTAAATCTACACTCAAAATATGGAGACAGTGAAGATTTCCAATTTAATAATAATATTTATTTCTCAATGAAATAATGACCTCTGGAACGGGAATTTAGGTCCCTTTCAGGAATACCATATTTAATTGCACTATTAAATGGAGCTTAATTTATTTTATTGATTCGCTGTCGATTAATGCAATAATTGTCAACTACTTTGCTAATCGAGTGATCGATGTCATTTTTTTAAGAAAAAAAAAGTCTCGAGCAGCTTCTTAAATGTGAATATTTTCTGGCATCTTTACTCTTCTATGACAGCAAACTGAATATCTCTGAATTGTGGACAAAACTAGGGCTTTAGGTTTCCCAATGGATATTTTTTCACATTTTATAGACCAAACAACTAATCAATACATTTAGAAAATAACTGGAAACAAGAGGGATCAATACACTCAGACAAATACATGGACGCAAATTTGATTATTCCAGATAACTATTGTTTCCTCCAGTCAAAAATAAAGTTAAATATAATGTAATCTTTATAGTTTCAATCACAGACAACATATATGCCATGAGCCATTTTATGAACTTGAAGCAGCCTCCCCATGCTGCCACCACTGTCAGCAGCCTGTCTGTCAGTCTGCCATGCTGTGATTGAGACATCAACCTAATCCATGTTTACACTGTCCTGCACGTGTCACGCCTAGCCGTTAACCACACAGAATTAGGCCGTGTTTGACACCTCCTGCAACCCGCCACTTGAACCCATCATCATTGACTTTGGCCTCAAAGAGCAGTTCCAGTGCTCCGTAAGCAGTTACTGCATTGTCAAGGGCCCCGAGAAAGCAAAAATAAAGCAGGAGGCTATAAGGGGATCGTGGGGTTGGTGGTGGTGGTGGTGATGGGGGGGGGGTTAGTGGAAGGAGAAACGATGGATGGCTGTGGGTAAGTGCCACTCCTTGAATATCCTCTCCGGCTCCCTTCCCACTCCGCTTCTCTCCCTCTGTCCTTCATTCTCCT
>OMLP01014159.1:14883-27833 GCA_900302685.1 Spondyliosoma cantharus
TTTACTCAGCCCGTCACTGGCTGCCTGTGTTTATTACCTCCTCGGCACTGAGGCGGGAGAGACAGGCAGAACCAGCCCTCAGGAGGATTTTCACTCGGCTGTCCGTCACCGAATCTTAAACAGTTGCGTTGGAAAATTGATTGTTTCAGGGTTTTTTTTTTTTTCTTGTCTTTCACCCTTTCGTCTTTTTCAATTCGTCCCGTGCTGAGTGATGACTCGTGCCCATTACGTGAAGTTCACATGACCTGTGAATTAAAGGGGAGCAGGGAGGGTGGGTCGTGAGAATGGATCACCTAAGGCTCTGAACAGGAGGGTACATTTCCATTGCATCTTATCTGAATGAAAGCCTAAGTTAAGCCATAATGGATTATGTTAATTAATATGCTATCAGTTGTGGGAACATGGGAAATAAACTGTGTGTTTTATCCCTAAGCTGTTTAGAAACTTTTTCAGTATTATAGCACTGTTAACATCAACTTAATTAGATCACGGATATGCAGATTCTCACTATGCTGGGGCTCAGATAAGAACCGTGAAGCAAATAAGCGTGTTAATTTCAAGTTGTCATAGGTAAACAGGTAGGGTGGACTCTTTAGCTCCAGCTTCGGCTCTTACCAAACCAATATTGTCTTAGATCTCACGTGGCTCCCCTTTGTTTTTGTCCTCACAATTGAATTTCTCTCCTTTACCAGCAGGCTGCCTCCCCTCCACAATGCAATCGGATCCTGAAGTGTGCGCCGCCTGCCACTCAAAGCTATCACAGGCTCACACAATAGCCCGCGGCACTCTTTTGATCAACCCAGAAGCTTGATCTGAACACCTCGGGGCGTAGCTCGAGCAGCAGCAGGAGAGGAAGTGCAAGATGAGCGGAGGTGAGGTGCAGCTGTGCGGAGGTAACGGCAGAGCTGCCGACGTCTGATAACTTGAATCAGGAATGGAACTGATACCTAAAAATGACTACACTTAAAGAGACTGCAATACTCCAATATTAAAACAATTAGCCAGGAATGGAAGAATGTTAAATTTACTTTAGTCCACTTTTTTTGAAATACTTAAAGGAGACATATAATTGTCATTTTCCAGTTTCAGTCATAATATTGGAATGACATTCTAAGTGTGAAAAATGACAAACAGACAGACAGGACTTTTAGGTTGAAGTCTCACATAGAAATATAATTCTCAGTTTAATTAAAGCTTAGCAACGGGTGGAGAATAAGCACCTTCCAGAGTTTTACCGCGTCTCTTAAATTGTTTCAGTTTTACTGCCTGCAACTTTACAGTCTTGGTTCACTCTCACAGCTCTCATCAGCATCGCTTCCAGACGCAGCAGGCAAATATTTTCTGATAATAAACGCTCTCATGGACCAACTTCCCCCTTTTTCCTGCCTGACATGAAAGGGCAAACAGACACAGTTAGCAACTTGCTAACATAGTCGAGCATTAGCAGCTTAAAAGCTGCTTTTTTTCCCTCAGGAGGTGGTAGTGACCAAAACAGAGCTAAAAGGAGAATAATTATTTGACTTCCATTGGTCAGCTGGCCAGAAACACTGGCTCTGAATAAATGCTTATGTTACTCTGTGTCTGCTGGATGTTTACATAGGCAACTAATTGCCAACACATTTGCTATATTAACTCTATAATGTCAAAATATGTCAGCGATGTGTTTACAGCTTGTTGCACTACCCCCAGGTTGCAAGATTCAATATTGAAAGATGAACTCAATCCGAGTTTCATTAAAGGAACTAAATTAAAGGAATATACTGTAGACTGTAAAGAAGGCACTGGGTGGAACCGCTAAATCCTTCAAATGTGATTTAGTGCATTATTTTCTCTAAGTGAGGTATAAATATATCATGCCATGAAGGTTTAACTTGAACTCTTCATACTCAGTCTTATTATTTGGCTGCTTTATTTCTCTGTTATTCTTTAATAACATACAGTATTAACCTGACTATGTCACAGCATGCAATTGTAACATTTCAATAGAAAACATACATATGTGCACATACGTTTTCTTTGAAAGAGATTTATGTGTGCACATTGTTGTACAATGCCTTATTATTGTCTCTATTTTTTGAGAGCTACTCTTGTGCTGCTACTTATTTCCCTCTGTACTGCTGTGTTACCTGTGAATTTCTCCCAAGGGGGATCAATAAAGGAGCATCTTATCTTATCTTAAAAAGCCAATGCCGAATCAAATATGCTAATCAAAAAACAATTTCCATGCAGGTTTAGGTAAGTCTGGAAACAGATGATCTTTGAGGCAACCCCTTTCGCAGAGCGTCCCAGAGGCAAAGAAGATATTTAGATTTTTCAGAAATCTCAGGGACATACGGGATGTAGATGATCCTAAAGCATTTGAGCCAAACCTTCATTCAGGATTTTCTCTACCTGCCTCTAATCCTTTCCAGGGTTACAGGGGCAGCAGCCAATCCCAGCATCCATTGTGTGGAGGGCAGCGAAACACGCTGCAGGTGGTGATTCCACTGCTCAGACTGGCACACACTCACATTTATATCTGTGGGCCATACAGGCTACATTCACACCTCCGGACCTCAAGGGCAGCTCTGGATAGCTTAGGAGAATGCTTACAACTGTTCAAGGACACGAGCCTCACTGTTAACACAGACTGGCAGGGTATGCACAGAGAAACATTAACTACACCATCCGCTCTTTGTTTCTCTTGAACACATTTTATTGACTGTTAGTCACAGCCTTCTTTACTTTGTTGCCGTGTCCTCCATGCTAATGCTGGCTAAGCTCAAGTGGCATGGGTGGCCTCAGGTCAGTTATGAAAGAAGCTGCTTAGTGTGTTAAAATTCAAGTCATGAGTACAGTGGGATGCAATGGTTATGGCCCCGGTGGTAGCTCTATGCAGCTTTTTGTTGTCGCTGTTAGAAACACAGCTGATCTGTGAGATGTGGGCGAGAAATTAAAATCTCTAATGCACTGTACTATTCACCGGTCTTGGAACCGGTAAAGTAAACTCACCCGATCATGGAGACATGAACTGATTAACCCCCCAAATTAGCCCTTGGGGACCTCTAATCCGACTCTTTTGCGATGTACACTGACTGCTAGCTGATACCTGGTTTGCTGTGTGGTCACTTGTTTCTAAGTATGTGACGCACCTCTGTCAATAATAATCTGCTGACGCCGTGTGTACCAGACCACAGACTGCAAGAACTGAACCAACCAAGCAGCTTGCTACTTCAGGCTACAGTTCAACAAACCTCATCATAGGCAATCATGGCCTCCATTGATTAAGACACACAGGATGGAGCACCACCTTGAACAAAACCTCAAAACAAGAATTTAACCGATGGCCCCTAAATTACTTCTGTCCGCTTGAGTTTACAGAACTCAGCGGTGGTTCCATCTCCTAAAGGCCGAAATCCAGAATAGAGAGGCTGAGTGAATGTGGACACTGTGGAGGAGAAGTGCTGAAATCAGCGTAATAAAACTGATAACTGTTGGTGTCACAATATAACGCCTGAGATGCAGCTGCCACATGAACCCTCCCTCTCCACTTCACTCCTCCCAGTAACAACGTCCAGTCCCTCTACACCGGACCTGATACCACCAAACAAATTTTTCTGGGTGACAAGAATGAGACTGTTGTTGACTCACCGTTGTTGCTTTTCTGTTCCCATCAGATAATATCAGACGTGTGTTTGCTGTGTTTGCATCCAGTGTGATTTCACCTGAATATTTTAAGTCAGCTCTGGTCTTGGGATCAGGGATTTTGAATTTGACTTCAGTAACTGCCAGTGAGATGTGTGTCATTTTCTCTTCAAGAACGTCCTTTAGTTTAGTCTCAGTACGGCAACAACATCTTTATCACCTCATCATGACGAGAGCAGATGTTCTCCTGGAGCTTCTTGGAGGGCTCCACCAGCTTGTGTTTCTTCAAAGGAGCTGCCTTCATAATGAGACTTGAGGTGTTTCTCATGGTAAGAGGCCAAACAGACCAGACAGGACTTGAGGGCCTTCAGGTTTTCTCCCAGTGCCTGCATCACAGGCCACATCTTCAGGTCCAGCATAGCAGTGATCAGCAGGAGCAGCTTTAAGCCCAGTCTTCTTCACTTCCTCCACTACAACTGCTAACATGCTGCTTGTTAGCGGGACAGACCTCGATGTGAAGCTCTACCAACACTGAGGGCAGCTGTAGATTTTCTTCTCATCCTCTTCATCCCAGTGGGCTTTAATACACTTAACGCAGTAGCTGTGTCCACAGGAAGTAGTCACCAAATCCTTCAGTAGATCCAGACAGATGGAACAAGAGAAGGCTTTTTGGTCCAGCTGAATTTCTTTCTGTGCCTTTTCGCCTCTCAATGCTAACGACTGTCTCAGTTTCACCAACCTAGAACCAAACTATTTTTATTTAATTTTTTACCACAGAGGAGAAAGGGAAAAAGAGAGAGTTGTCCCCCTCAATAGCCTGTATTATTGTAAACATATCATTTTAAATGGTATAATAATATGTATTGAAAAGACTTGGTGGATGACTTCTAGTAAGTAGCTACTTTGCAAAACTTACCAAGATGTAACTTGTATTTAAATTTTCTTCTAACACTAAACAGAATAAAACACATTCACAGTTACAACCAGACTGCATTTTGTCCAGTCCATTACCTCACGGTTGAATCTTACGAGTCAACGCACCCCCAGTATTGACACTTGGCAGCCACATCTTTTATCATGCTGTTAGTTATTTGCTTTTCAATAATCCCGTGTGGTTTAATAGTAGTATCTCAACATTTTTTAATGCAACAGTACTTTTAACGGCATCTTTGGTGGTTGTTGTTTTTTTTTGTCATTGTCCCCCAAACATTGGCCAGGGAAACAGATTTATGGCTTGTAAAAAAGGGTTTTGATCGCCAAACGCATTAGAATATATAATGGTCTTAATTTTTATTTTTTTTCGGGAGGAGAGACCTGAAGCCCATACACTACTATCAATGGTCACTCAAGAATGTTACAGCAGTTGTGTTGTGCATGTACATTTGGAGCAGTAAACAGACTGGCTAGACCATTTTCATTTCCAGTTTTGTTCATCGCCACTCTTGGACTAAAGGTATAAACTTAAGATTTGATGCACTGGGCTGAAAAAGAAAGAAGGTTGTTGTCTTTTAGCTCCTTTGAGACACTAGTATGTGATTTTATGTAAGCGTTTTGAACCCAACACCTTTTGGAGCATGCGTTTGCTGATTTGCAAACAGATTGTGACAGTTTGTGATACGTATTCCCTAGGCTCGCATAGAAAGATCTATCCCCAAAGCACTGAGTCAGCGCTTTTCATGGCATATATTTTTGACTTGTCAAAGCATGAAAACAAGCACCGGTGTGACCAATGCTGTTAACGATGGCTCAATTCCCAGTAAGTCAGGTAAATGAGTGAGCTTGTACATGATCAGAGCCCTGCAATTAGCTAGCTAAATTAAATGCAGCCATCATTATTTCATAAATTCCACCTGCGCCCTCGTTCCATTTTGACTAGTCAACATGTCTTCCGTGAAAAGGCTATTCTCATTCTTGTAATGGAGCTTGTTTGAATTACTTTGAATCGATCACAATATTCTCTCGTGTTGGTGTGAAGCCTGGATTGCATTGACGGTGCAAAATAGTGTTGAGGGGAACTTGTTTTCAGCGTAGGGAGGTGAGTGAATATTGGCATTATAATGGCTAAATCCCTGCTAAAGAAAAAGGAGCAGCTGCTAGCTTGTTCCTGTACACACCCTTAGCAACCAGGTTAATATTAGGGGAATGTTTTCAGGGCGAAGGTGGCTAGCTTGGAGGTTGTTTTTGTTGTTTCCAGTAGCTAGGGGGCTTCTGAAAAAAAGTAACAGGCATATGTGGGAGGGAGGAATATGATGAATGAGGGGCCATTAGGGACGTTATTGAGAATTACCTCTCACATACACATGAAAACAAACTCATTCTCAACTCAAGGATTTCACTTGTGTGTGTGTGAGTGTAATAACTTCAGTTGTTTGTGTAAAAGCATTTCAGTCGTACGTGTGTGTGGTTTTCAATATAGAATGTGAATGACTTTGGTTTTATGCAGGGAATTCTGAATAATGTCCCAAAAGGCGCCTCAAAGAGAGATTACCACCTGAAATAGATGCCCAAAGGCTGGGTCTTGATGAAGTCATGCAAGGCCTTCAAGATTAGGAAGAGATTCACCCAAAAGGCCGTTTAGTGGTGCATATTCCTCAACGACATTTCGGCCGTGGGTCAGTTAATCCAGCCCTGCACAAAAAAAGGTAACACAATCAAACCTGAGTCTGAATGTCATGTGACAGTTCTGGCCGCTAAAGCCTCTCACTGCTCCTCCAGGTAAATTCGATCTTTAATTTCAAGAATTGCACAGCTCTGTCCTCCTGGCGGAATCTATCAATAACGGGCGACCCGTCCAGACAGCGTGATTCGAAAGCCCCTTTCATGCAATGAGTAAGAGCAGGCGTGGGAGGAGAATGGGATTGTAATTGGACACTTAATCATGGGAAGTGGTGTTTTACGGCCAGAACTGATGACCCTTAATAGAAGCGAGGGATGGGTGGAATGGCAGAGGAGGAAAGAAGACGATCATGATGGTCCTGATGTGGCGGGACTGGCCACACCAACTGAAATACTGCTCCTGCCGCCCTTAAAAAAGAATTTCATGAACAAGTTTTTGGGCCCCTCACTCCTCTCTCTCTCTTACTCTTCATCTCCCCCTCTCTGTGTCTCACCTGGACCCATTTTCTGGCTACAACATGACATTTATAGTAGTTAGCTCAGAGGCAGAAATCGCTAACCCCGGACACTAACCCCCTGTCATTACCACAGAGACTCTATATCTCCTCTCTGTTCTGCCGGTGCACTCAGACAGGCAACAAAAGGAGGGCAAAGAGAAGTTGGAGGGGAGCAGACAGTCGAGCAGACAGGATAGAAAATGGCGAATGTGGAGCACAGGATTGAGGAAAAAGTGAAAAGAAAAGATGTAAGGGGGAGGAGTGGGGAATGACAAGAAGCTAAGTTTCGATTGAGACGAAGAGGAGATGGCAAATGAGTAGAGGGGCAGAGGAGAGTGGGTGGAAAAAGAAGGGAGAAAATTGAGATCATGCGATTGAGACAAAAGATGGAGAGAGCGGACATAGAGAAGCCACCCGCCTACCCTCCTCTTCAGAAACGGAAATGGAGCGTACAGGGGGAGACAGAGCTCAAAGCCGCCGCCGAGCACGCCCCAGTGGATCCATCTCATGTGCGTGGAACGAAGGTCAGCCTAATTTTTTTTCCTCCGCCGAGACAAGGAGGTCCTTCATGTGACCAAAGAGAGAGATTGGGGAAGCACAGGGGGGATGAAGGATGAGACGGTCGGCGGTGGGAAACATGAAGGTTGATTTCATCTTGTGTGTTCTTGTCACAGGCAGGCACACACACAATTGACAGAAAGGGAATACATTTGACTGTCAAACAGGTGCTTCTCATGAATGTGTAATGGTGTTTCACCCACTGACTACAAAAGGACGGCCTTCATGGGTGAAAAATGACATGCTTTGATGGCATCAGCAAAGTCCTTTCCAACTTCTTCCTCCCCGGTCGCTTTTCAAGGCTAAACAAGGCAAATTTTGCATGTCTGGGGCCCAAAGTAACAATGAGAACTTTTGAAGTCTGAATAATTCAAGGCTCAAAATGTATTCAGGGTTGGAAAATGACAGGGGAGCGGAGCGAAAATGTTTGCAAAGCTTTGTAAAATTTGTGTGAAATGAATAATAAGAGAGTCGCTTGATTTTCGTTTCACCGTGATCATATTTTATCAGCCGAGGTGTCAAAACTCCACACCTGAATACAGCTTCTGTTCCTCCTAAGGCTCTCTGTCTCATTCTGTTTGAGTTCACTGTGAATGAGAGATGTGAACACTTTTTTGATCAGAGTATGCAGCTGGACAAAAGTCAATATAGAACAACCACCAGACTTTCCTCTTTCAAAGTGTTGCAACTTAGGTGTGCTACATTCAGTTCAGTTGTGCCAGTTGAAGGTTCCTGTGCTCGCTGGCTCACCAACATTGAAGGAGGCATCATTAATGTTATCAATTACACCTGTGCACCCTTTGCAATGCAAAGTCAAAAGCTTTGCACTTTGACAATACATATGCTGGTATCCCTGAGCAGGATTTGTTTCCTGATTCTATTTTATGACGCCTTTTACACACACATGGATATTTTTCCAAACAGATATTTTCCCCATCCATTTAAACCAGCCAGAGGCAATTAAATCTATGTCAGTGATGCGTTAAACACCACAAATTAACATATGGAGCGTGTCTAGTGAGCCTATTCTAAAACCATCCATACTTTAGAAAAACACAAATTTAAGCTATGCTAGACATGCAGTGCTAACAAGGAACTAACATTGATGTTTACCGAATGTAAACAAACTGGGTGTCCGCCACTGTTTCCGGCGCATGCTCATTACGCAAAGCACCAATGGGCACGCCAAATTTATATGATATGTCTTTCCCTAAATGCTCTGTTTTACATGTCCACACAAATAGATACGAACTGGAGTTTTGGAAAATCCTGTTAAACAAGAAGCTTGGGAGGCCCATGTCATGGATATTTATTTACCGTTTACAGTAGCCAATATTGCTGAATGTATGTTAACGCCACCATCCACGTTTTGGATGCAACAATACATCCACCGGGAAGACCGAGGCCAGTTTGATGAAAGGGAGTAGTAGTACCGAGGTGGTTGGCTTGGTGGGATCGGCCCACTGCACCCCGATGTTGAGTCAGCAAATGAGATGGCTAACCTAGCTGCACAGCTAACTGTCCAACGGCATCTTCATGTAGTTAGCGCTTACTTTAGCAGCAGAGCTACTGTACTGACTATCATGAAACTCCATGAATCAACTCAACTCAGCCTGATAACAGCGTATGGTTGACATACAGAGCAAACATGTGATAAAAACACTTTGAGCACCCTGAAAGCAGCCAGCATCTGGTCTTATGTTTCACTCTATATTTTTTTATTTAACGTCACATCAATCATCACTGAATGTTAAGTGTGGTATTTAAAGGCATGTAGATAGCACACAGGCTGACAGCTTCTTTTAATGCAAGAAAGTGGCTGGTTTTCCTTTGGGAAGAACATCGACAGCAGAAGTTTCCCAACTGCTGAGTCACAGGTGGAATTCTCGTGATTTAGTGCCGTGAAAGACGTGTTAAATATCACACTCTCGGTCCTGTAGACTCCCTCCCCGTCTACACGAGGCTTCCCTCACATGCTGCAAGTGTTGGTCTGGTCGAGGTGCATCTCTCTGCGTGTGCTTGCAGACACTTTTCTCTTGCTGTTTTTGATTTGATTGCGCAGTCCCAGGGTGAGTTTTGTTTGTTCGTGTGAACAAATATGTGTGTGTTGCTTGTGCTAATTACCTTGATTTTTCTCGGCAACAGTGGCGACTGCTGCTATTTCAGAGAAGCGCAACATCACACCATCTCGGGTTGGCCTGGGCGGCTTGCCTCGCTTTCACAGGTTATCCGCGCATTTCTTTTTTAAGTATTCCAATTCAGCCTCATCACAGCTGACAATTGGCTGGTCCGTTTCATTTTTAACATGTCTGTTTCTGTTTTCACAACACAGGTGGCTCTTTCACACAGACAGGAGCCAGAACATCTAGCATCCTTCAATGCATCAAAATTCATTCATGTCAACTCGTGTCCCCGAGTGCTCGTTTATTTCAAGAAACGTCTATTTGCGACTCTATCGCACGTTTTTTTTCTTTTTGGATTTGCGGAATGAAACTTTTTATCCCATGCTGGCATTTCTTGCAACACCGGATCCTCATCCTCCTTTGTTAAGCAGCTAAAAGAGCGAATGGAAAGCTGGGGGGGATTGGGAGCCGCTCAAAAAAGTTTTTCTTCAGAAATAGATTATAGACCAAAAAGTTAGAAATCTCAGTACTTAGTGATGCAATTATTGAGTCATTTGTATCGACATTCAACCACTTTACACCCCCAGTCTGGGATATTTTTGAAAGTACAGTAGGACCAGCTGCAGCACTGACTGTGAGCGCACACACTGCTGTATCCTATGTGCTTCAGTTCTGGCTGGGTCTGGTAGTCAGTCTCTCACATTACATAAGACCGTCTCCACAAACCATTGTGCTCCACAAAAACCTCCGGGACTCCTGAAGGCGCTGTTGTTGTTGTTGTTGTTGTTGTAGTTGTTGTGTGGGAATCCGCTTGTGTTTGCATGTGTGTGTGTGTGTGTGTGTGTGTGTGTGTGTGTGTGCAGGCGTTTGCAAAACCAACTGATTCATGTGAAGCGGAGGGAGTTGTGTTGTTGCGCTTCATTATTTATGTGTGTGTACAGGAGGAAAAAAGGGAGATAAAGTGAAATAGACAGTGTGGGGAAAAGACAAAACCCTGGGACAGACCGTGAGACTGAGACTGAGACTTTCTCCCCCCAACGAGCCTGGCAGCCGCTCCTCCTCTGCTCACTTGTGCTTTTTGTTGTGGGAGTTATTACATGCGGCCCAGGGCAGGGGGTGGCTCCTCTTTTTGTCTGATCTGGAAGACAGCCACCGCTCCACCTACAGCTGGAACTGCTCTCTGCTCCAACATGGTGTTGGGGATTAGAGAACAGCTGGTCCAGAATTGTTCATACAGTATATGGTTGTGATGTGGCCTTGGGGCAGACTTGTCAGCCAGGACAAAGTAGTCAGACAGCGGTCCCGTGACAGTTCATATACAGTAAGGCTTTATTCAAACTGCAGGCAAATCAGATTTGTTCCTCTTTCCAGACATAACCAAGCGATCTGCACCTATCTCTTCTTAGTCTCTCTGATGCACTTCCATCATTCTGGATCTGATGTTGTTGTGCTGTAAGTGATGCCAAAGTCCCTCTGAAATACGAGCGGAAATATTTGAGCGGTGACAGCATTCAGGCTGAGATGCAGCCGTAGAAATCTGTTTGGAATCGGATTTCAAACCCCCCTCCAAATGCAGCTTGGATGAAAGTTTAAAAAAAAAAAAAAAAAAAAAAATCACATTTAAGTACCTAAAATCAATCTGGATACGCTGAAAAAAAGGATTTGGGTTGGCGTTCTGAACAAGGCAACAGTCCAGTGTGTCTTGTTCTGACTCAGTTCCCAAGAATCTAAAATTCTCTCACCATATTATCATAAGCGTCCGGACTTTGAAGAGGCGTTGACGTGGATTCAGTCTATTCAGAAGAAAACAACCGGCTGATTGGATAAGGGGAAAGCTTCTGAGCATCAGATGCAAGGATATGATTTGTTAAAAGGCAATTTCTTCAAAGTCTTATTGATTGTGATATTATAATGACTCTCAGCTGAAATCACCAGTATTCTCTTGCCGCTAAATCAGACTGCAGAGTATAATTTGATTAGGTCATTCACTGCAGGCATTATATGCGAAAAGCGGTGAAATCTGTGGTGTGAAAACCTTGCGAAGTGAAGCAAAGTAGTGCCTTGACAAAAAAAATGGCGTGGAGTTTCTTGTTTTGTAAGTTGATGAGTTTTATCAAACAAATTTAAAACTTTTTTTAAACCCACAATGGCTCTCATACACCCTCATAAATGTGTTACTTTGCTCGGCCACTTTTCCTTTAACCAAATGGATGCCCAGTCATAGCCACAGTCGCTTTGGACAAAAAGTCTGCCAAACGAATGTTAAATAATGTACAAACGATGTTAAAGAGATTTAATCATTGAAACAAATGTCCTCATAAAAGATAATTGTGCAACAACAAAAAGTCTGCAAGGAATTTGGGGTCCTGGCGGATGAAGATTTAAAAGGAATTGTTAAAGTACCCTTTTTAGTTACTTTTTGACAATATTAACAATAGACTTAAAAGACAGTTAGGAAAGAGGCGGGGGGGTCTCCAAATCTCGCTTTAATTTTGTGTTCTTATCTTTATCGATTCTGGGAGACTGAGCAACCCTCTCTTTTGCAGGAGCCCCCTGATAACATTCACACAGTTAGAAATAATCTACCAGTGCGAGTACACATTCTGCTCTGGTATAACTGGTGGCATGTAACGACCATCCATCCTGACCAGCCGGATCGTCACCGGGGGAGAGGGGAGGTATCCAGGTTGGGAGCCATACTAATCCAGCAGGGATTTAAGGCCCGTCTTGACTAATGTCCGATCGCAGGAGAATGCAATCGATGACATGGGACAGATCCTGTTATGCCTCACCTGTCCACTAGTCACCTCTGTTCAGTCTCCTGCTCCTATGATTATGCATGCACTGCAAAGTCTGTGTGTGGCTCAGTTCACTCTGCTAACCTTCCACTTCAAAAGAGTTTCCAAAAACACACCTCAGACATTTCTAGTTCCATCTCTGTATCCATTGACGACGACTGGCTTCAACCCAGAGCAGGAAAATAAAGTAGAGGAAAAACACAATCTGACCTTTCAACTGAAAGCAACATTTCAAAGACTTGTCTTAAAAACAGGTGAAGCAAATGAACATTTTGGGAAGTGGCCATTCCATTACGATTTATCTGCTGACAAAAGTGAAGCCAACTCACCTGGCTCTTGTGTAAGTGTATGGGCTGTCGCCTTCCAAAAGGTGTTGGCGTGTAGTATGTTGATAAAAGAATTCCCAGGCAAGGCTGGGTGGAATGATAGAGCAATCTTTATTGAAACAGATCTTAAGCCAGCGTCCGAACCAGAGTGTGGCCACTCCCTGGTATTCTCAAATCTCGGCAAAGTGATGCCCAAAATGCTTTGCCCTCTGCTCTATCTGAAAGCCTCTCGGATCCCCAGTCTTAGGAGATCAACCAAAATTCACCACCCTCTCTGCTCGTGCAGGCCCCTTTTTTATAATCTCTTCACTCGCACCTTCCTTCTTCTAATTGGTCGCTTTGGTGATTGAGGGTCCATCTATCAAATAGGAGAAAGACAAGTTGACCTGCCTCTTAGTTCTGTACATT
>OMLP01014163.1:0-10121 GCA_900302685.1 Spondyliosoma cantharus
CAGCGGCCTCAGCCTGTGGCTCCGGCTCTTCCGGCAACAAACACCTGGACTTCTAAAGCTCCCACACAGTCGCCACGGGCAACCAACACCTGGACCGCGGCAGCGTTGCCCTCTTTACCACAGTGACCATGTTGTTCCCTCGCCCACATAATGTCAAGTGCGATAACCCTGCCAGCCATTACCACCTGCCAACTGTCCCAGCCAGGGGTGAAGATCTAAACATCCACAGTACCTTGTCTCATTACGGACACATTTCATCTTATATGTCCTTTTTAATATAAACCCACAGTCTGTACGCTGATATTTGCATTTGTTAATTTAATGGATGTTATTGGCCATGTATTTATACCCACAGTTTGCTTCTTTTTTTCTACTCTCAAGGATTTGAGCCCCGTGGAGTTTCAAAAATATTCCATGAAGGTGTATGATTGGCAGAGGGACTAGTTCTGAACCCAAGCAGAATCAAAGACAGAGGAATTATTTAAAATTTAGTACGTTATGTTTGCTTTTTGTTTATCTCTGCATCTGCGGATCTTCATTACAAGTAAAATGTGATCGTGAAATGTTTTTTTACCCTCTAAAGACTCTATGCTACTTGCAAACATTAAATGATTTAACTGCAGTCTCCAAAGCTCTGGGCCTACATTACAAAACAAGTCCTGCCTTGGTACGCTGTGTAACATTTTGGGTTATTTTCTTGGATAATGCAATGTAACAGGTTTTTTGTTTAGCTAAATGAAATAAAATAAATACACATTACACAACACATGTTCTTATTGTTCAATGTTTTACTACCTTTCTGCATCTCAGGAGCAGGGAAAGTTGACTACCTGTGAGAGGATGTAAAGCATGCGCGTCATGAGATGATGATCTCTGGTCTGCCTCGCTGGTTTCAGGTTCGAATAGGGATGCCTCCACCTGACCCTCAGACTGTGGCGGTGAGTGACGTCTACCTCCAGTAAGCTGGAGAGCTGAGCAGGAATGTGGGCAGAGGGTAGGAGAGCTGGATTTGGGTGCAGGCTTCACACCTCATCAGGCATGTTTGCTGGATGAGCTGCTTTGCCATGACAAGCCCAAAAGAACAAATTAGGTCAAACGGTGACATGGAGAAACAGAGAAAAAACAACATGAAAAATTAAATGTTTCATTTCTATTTTTCCTCAGTCCACCTCTGTTGCCAGTTTGAATATTCTCGCCTGTGAAAAGTGGCAGTATTGGTAACCATCTGCAGCACGTGCTGGGAGAAGGTAGTGTTACCTGACAGTTTCATGCATGAATGGAGGCCTCTTATATCGGGTCTATGAGAGAAAGAGATGACATACACGGGTCACATATACAGGTGAACAAAAGCTTGTGCTGTCAAGATGAAAAAAAGTTTCAAGTTCGTTTTTGTTTGAGATGTGACATATTCAGGGTACACGTAGATTAAAGTACAGTAAACTCATTTTGGCTTTTGTTTACGTTCCCATACTTCTGGTGTGTTTGTACACATGCCGCGTCTCCACATCAACACGACGGGGTGTCACTTTCTGTTCAGTAAGTTCAGAAAGTGGGTTATTATTCAAATTTGTAAAACCAACAAGACATTTCTCCAGTTCCTTCTATGGACTTACATACTATAAGTTCATAGAAGATACTTACTTTAGAGAACCAATGCTCTCACGTTTTATGTACACGGGGTTCGTACGCGTGCTGGAAATCCTTTTAAATGCTTGAATTTTAATGTGGTATTTTCAAGGCCATGAAAGATGGAGGGATTTTCGATGAAGTGCTTGGAACAGCTTAATGTTTGTTATATAGGATGGCAAGTCTACTTGCAGACGTGACACATTTTGAAAACATGAAACATTCTTGTCTTTCTTAGATTCCTCACTCTTCTGTGGAATGATATCATGAATCATAATTTTGGTCAACTTCTGATTTGAAGTGATGAAGTGAAATAATAGCTTTTTAGTATGTATATGTAAATATATGTGTAATTTAGCACAGATGTAAGCTGCTGGGAAAACTTGAAAATGCAGCTTGAAAAGTTATTTTTTTTGTAAAAGCTAGGAACCTTGTGTACAGTGACGATTGCATTTAGAGTTTACTGAATAGATGTGGTACTCACATTTAGTTCTCATAATCAACCAAAGTTTGTGCACATTCAATTAACAAATATTGTACATGTAGCTCTGCAAGTTTTTTATAAATTAAAATTAAGGTTAACATATGTAAGGACGAACAATAATAAAGGCCCAAAATAACCACTTCTGCTGATATGACAGGCCGATAAGATGATGCTTTAATTGTGAAATCTCAACATGAACTGACCAAGTAGTTTTCTTTTTCTGTCTAGTGAGTGTGTACCTCTTGACTTCAGGACAGACTTAATGTTGTTTGCAAGTAGGTGGAACAATATGAGCATACGTCATTGACGGCATCGGTGATCAGCCTAAAGAAGTTGGACAATATCGGCATATCGTCAATATTCCAATATCGTGCATCTCTAAAAATATGACTTCTTACAGCTGATTGATAGTTTTTCTTCCCTCAGGTATAGTTTGCTGTGCAGTTAGACAATGCCTTGTCACGATTAGCCACACATGCTTATGTAATGAGCATGAATAAGTGATAAGCAGAACAATTCATTTAAGCTCGTGAATACAATAACGATCTTAAATCAGGTCAAGAAAAGTATTTCCTCCTGTTCTGTGGGGTTTTAAAAAGAAAATAAATGATCACATGATCTTATGCCGTCATCCTCCTCGGCTCACCCATGGTAAGAGACAGTACACTGTTCTCAGGACGGCAGACATAACTGTTGTCTTTTGTTTTCATTCCTACTTATTGCTCAAATCTCACTAATGGTTTATTATTTGGTTTATTGCGAACGATGAGGTATTTAAACAGTAAATATCTTTATTACATCGAGGGCATTTCTTTGTCAAATGACCTGTATTGTATCTTAATGAGATCTGCAACAGTAACATGAAAGATGAGCCCTCGGTGCTGCTGGCACAGGACCTACTTCTTGAAAGACTCACTTAGCCCTCAGCGAATGAAGAAAGCCGTGGGACCGAGCGGATAGAATACTCTTTTATAATCGTGTCTTTGGCAGCTGCCACTCATGTCCTATTGATTCCCAACCAAGGCCATAGCTGTTGTCCTACAGTAGCTTCAGCTGAGGTCTTGCGGGCTCTCCCGCTGAATGGCCGCCCTATTCAAGCGACACAATGTAGGTCAACACGTTCCCCTTTTTTTTTTTTTTTTACCACATCGATTATCTCTCTCTGCCGTTGATAAAGCAGACCTGTCTTCAGTCGCGGTCGTGTTGAAGATTAAATAATGAGGGCACCATGTGTGTCGAACACAGTTTACAGAACACACAAAGCCACACTCTGCTTGTGTTTACACTGATGAGGGAAATGTTACTTCATGTTTGCAGAGTACACACTGAAACAGGACATTGTGAGCTTCTGTTCTTCTGCTGCAGAAAAATCCAGATTGAAGAAGAACAACGTCTACAAAGTTCTCAGCAACTCTCTCTGTACGGAAACTTGCATTGCCTGACTTTGTTTCCGAGCGAGACTCACATTTAAACCTCTTTTATCCCGGCGCTGTGTATTATTTAGACCTCCGCTAATTGCAGTCTTTCTTGCATGTCGAATCTCTCTGTCATTCCCTCTCTGTAATTATTAATGCTCCCCCCTCTGTCTCGCATAACCTGTTCTCTCTCTTCGCTCTTCCTCGTGCTCTCAAAAGACAGCGTTTCCTCCGCCCGTGTGATAACAATTGGATTCAATTAAAAGAGAAGAAAATCCTCTTTAAAAAATCTGATTAACCTCCAATCCTCAAAGTTCTGATTGGACTATTAAATATTGAGTGAGACGTGTAAATTCAATTAATCAACTTCTTCAGCGAGATGTTTGGTGCCGTCACATGCTGTGTGAATGTTGCCTGACCTCGCTCTCTCTTGAACATCCTTTCCTTTTAGATGCTCTCTCGCTCTCTCTCTCTCTGTTTCTAACACATCCCCTCGAATCCACACAACACACACACACACACACACACACACACACACAGGGACACAACCCCCCTGCTGAGGCAGCAAGTGAAGCAAAATAACTCACTCTGCCACACAATCGCTCCTTTGCCTCGCTCTAGGCACTGACTGCTTTATTCCATGACTTTTTTTCTCTCTCCTCTCAGCTCCCTCCTCCTCCTCCATTGGTCCTGTATCTTTTTTTTTACTTTTTTTTTTTTTTCATACCATCGTAACTCTGCTACAACAAGAGCCGGTGATGGTGAATTGCTTGACCTTTCTCATTGTGCCGTGGTGTTGTGCTGTGTGGTCTGTGTCGACTTGGTTCAGCCCCCATACATCAAGAGAGGTTTGTTATTGTGGACACCTTTGTTTGGTGGGAATTGGAGGTGTTGTGTGTGTATTACAGGCTCTTGTACTGGCATTTGTCAGCATTAGATTTGTCGAAATGTGCAGCTATGATGCATCACGTCAACCTTTTTTCTTTTTTTTTTTGGAAGTGTCCCCGCTCGCTCGGCGAAGAATCGAAAACACTGCGTGAGACACAGCATTGAACAGGCAAAAAGGCGTTCTTTAAGACACAATTTTTACTGTACAAAATGTTTTTATAGTTTTCACAAAATACATTTAGAAAGCTCCATTTTAAATAAAATTAAATTGAAATATTTAAGAGACAGCGTGTAGACGTTTTTATCTCAGAAGCATTGCTCAGACGTAAACCCAGTGTGTGTCCATGTTTCTACGTACACACTTAAAATAAAAATGCAAAACTCAAAAGAGCATGACAGATGATGCTAGAAAAACCCTCCCATGGTCTTCAATTATAAATAAGGACTGCGGGGTTCGACTGCAGTCTCACGAACTCGAAGCCAATGTAATCGAACAGAACGTGTTTACAAAATTTTGCAACACAAGACTAATATCTTTTTAAAAAAACACTGTGTACTAGATGAAATACAAAGGCTTTGGTCTGTTTTACAATCAACAATGATTAAATCTGATATGTACTTGTAAACAACTGCCAAACACTGAAGTTTAAAACTCTGTCAAGCAATGTTTAATCATAATTATAGGAATTAAATATTTCTAGTTGCACAATTTTTTTTTTTTTTTTTGACCATAGGACACTATAATACAACTATACCTAAGAGACAAATTGTACCTGACCCTAAAGAAATGTATTTCATGATGCATGGAACATTTATAGAATATTCTCGGGGATATAAATGAAATCAACTTTTATTGGAGAAATCTTTCTGGAAGATTTCTAGGGAAGACAAGTACTTTACATTTTGACATAAACAAACTGGATTATATCGAAGACGCAGTCTACCATTTACAGACTACAGGTTGTCTTTTACACCTGTTTTTCCACATTTAAATGTTCTCCGTGGTAAATCTAGAGTCAATCCAACCACCGAAGCACGAGGTCCAAGTTGTGTTGCATGTCGCGGCGTCTTTTGCACACTTTGAGCTGACGATAGCGATCCGTGTTTAATAAGCCAGCAAAGCTGCAGGCCCGTGTGTCAGAGGAGTCAAGACCGCAGCCTCAGTGGGTGGATCGAGTTTGAGTTTTCCTCTGCTAAATATCCATTCGTAAGAAATAAGACCAATAAATAGTGTTTTTTCTCGATACAGTTAAGAGTCTTCCCTCCAGCTTTTTTTTCGTCTTTTTAATGATATGCAACAGCGTCCAGAGACCATGCAAAGGCTGGTAGAAAGTCTCGATATAAGCAGATTTTAAAAAGATAGTCATGGCAGAATCTCTCAGGTTCTCCTCTCTCAAACAAAAACGCAAGACCAAACATGGTTTTCTAGCAGTCCATCTATCAGTACTTGATCTTGGTTTTTCATATTAACATACAAATGGCCATTTACTAACACACCAGAGAAAAAAAGGAAACAATGACTGAAGTTGGAAATAGAAAAAAAAAAAAACAGATAAGTTTTTGTTCCATAAAAATTTAACACCGGGCACTTTACAGAGGTCCAATTTTTTTTTTTTTTTTTTTTTTTTTCGGTCTTTCCATCGTTGTTCTCTTTCCGAGTCCTCGTTTTTTGAATGTGCCTAGAGCTACAGAACAGCACACAGTCCCACTGGAAAAACAAAGCCCAGACGTCCCAAGGCTCTCCCAGAGTCTTTCTTTCTTTCTTTCTTTCTTTCTTTATTTATTTTCCTTCCCTCCTCTTCTGTCCTTTGCCTCTTCTCAACCCCTCTCTCGCCTTCTCTACTCTCCTGTGCCGTGTATGTGT
This sequence comes from Spondyliosoma cantharus, assembly GCA_900302685.1. NCBI lineage: Eukaryota > Metazoa > Chordata > Actinopteri > Spariformes > Sparidae > Spondyliosoma > Spondyliosoma cantharus. Next base: position 6,278 of record OMLP01014163.1, read on the forward strand.
GAGGAGCACTGCCGGAGGGCGATGGTGGAGTGGGGTGGTTACAGGGTGAAGTAGCTCTTCTCTCTACTGTAGTCTTGACCAGTACTGAGACATGTCAGGCTCGCTCCCTGGGACTTGGACAGGGACAGACACTCCAGGAGAGATGAGTCCTGCAGAGGGAAGAAGAAGAGTGACATCAGTAAAGAGAAATAAACACAAAAAAAAAAAAGCCCCAGTCAAGTCAACATGCTTAAATTAGATGAGTTTGATGCACCATGCACAGTGGAGTGTGACAGCTAACACCAGCACAGAGCATTGTGCTTTAAACGCCTGCAAATAGGTGGACGAGCAGCGGAGGCCGCAGTGAGTCACAATGCTCTGCACATGGTTGCACAGTAAAAGGCTCGCGAGCTCGATAAATTGAGGCTTTGGCAATGGCATTTAAACAGAGAGAGTACAACAGCAAATGAATCAAATTAATTAGCAATTTAGCACAGAGGAAATGTGGTTATGCATGATTAACTCTTCATGACTATAACCGGTATATATGGCTCTCAGTAACAGCACCCTAATGGGGTGGAACTAAACTATGGGCTGGAGTGGTGGGATTGACATGACGGCGCAAGAGAAGCGGCAATGAAATGAGCTTTTTTTAGTTCATGCAGCTGCAGGGAGGAAAAAAATGACATGGGATGCAGAGGCTGCAGAAGTTTTCCGCCAAATAAGATGGAAAAGAAAGGAAAAATAAAAAAAGTCTGAGCAGTAGATCATGAATCAGAGATGGCTATGTATGTAGTACCGCCAGTTACAGTAAAAAAAAAAAAAGAGGTGGCAGAAGTCTAGAAAAAGAGTGCACTGTTTGTTAGCAATGTTGGGCGAAAAAACAATGAACTTTTTTCTGCCTACCTGTTGAGGTGGTACCAGAAGTGGTCATTGATTGGCTGTTCATATGTGCCTGCATATGAGGGGGCGTGTATGTGTCGTAGCTCCGCCCGTTCACAGGCGGACTGGTAGGCAGCATGCAGGAATAAGAGGAGGTCTGGCTGGGCTATAGAGGGGGGGGGGAAGAGAATGTTACATTAGCTTAGCCAACCATAGTCTGCAATACTGTTAAAAGCTCTCAAATGGCTTGATTTAATTCTATTTCTCTTTTTCTCTTTTTTTTTTCCCGATCTGATTCTATCTGAGAAATGTAATTTAAGAAGGGCAGGAAAAAAAAAAACGCAATTTAAATTACTCATGGTGTGTTTGATTCCACTCCAATCTTATCTTTAATCATAAAAAATAAAATAGCACACATCTTTAAACATCACTGATCATTACGGTCTTCTTTTCTTTTTTTTTTTGTTTGTTTACTTACTTGCATAGGTAGATTGTTCGCCATGGTGAAGCTGGGCATGGGGGGCAGCGCACTGTAGGTGTTTGTTAGTGCAGAGTCGGGTCTACCCAGCATTGACCCCGAGGTGAAAGACACTGCGGAGGAATATAGAAATGAGAAACATTAAAAAAAAAATACATAAAAAGTGGTTCAAATATGGCTGAAATGGCACCATGTGTGAGGGAGAGAGAGAGCTGTCTCGTTAGCGTTGCGCGGTGCCGTGCGGTGAGGTGAGGTGACGCCTTGTTTGACAGGCTGATCGGGCCCGGACACACACTGTACACCGTTGTGTCTCAGGTGATTGACTTGTGAGCTTCGGCTCTTGCCGGTGGTGCCCTCCTGCCTGATTCGGTAATTACGCAGATAGTCAGCTGAGAAGTTTTGCTCAATCATCCATCAACAAAAAAAAAAAAAAAAAAGGGGGAAAAAACACACCGGCGCGTCTTCATGTGAACTAGAGCGCACAGCCACGGAGGCCTCTCCCTCTCTCTCTCTCTCTCTCTCCCTCTCTCCTCCCCAACTTTTTTTAAATTAACCCACAGGAAGAGTTCACGTGTTTTTAATATCACATTTTAAATATTGTTCTGATGTGTACGGACGGGGGGGCGCGGTGCTGTGGTGGGACCTACCCGGTGTGGTGGGCTGTGGGATGGCCTGGTAGACGCTGGTGCTAAAGCTGCTGCTGATGGGAATGTGACTGGAGGAGTTGTTGGCCTGCCGGCGCTGGTTCCGCAGCTTCTCCTCTCGCCTCCACTTTGCTCTTCTGTTTGAGAACCATACCTGCAGAGGGAGGAATTAGTTTTATCATTATTATTATTATTATTATTATTATTATTATTATTATTACAACTTTTAAAAACTCTTAACACGCAAGCTGTAAGGGTCACTCACTTGTATTCTTGCTTCCGGCAGGTCGATTTTCGCTGCTAGTCTTTCTCGCGCGAAAACATCTGGATAATGAGTTCTTTCAAATTCTGCAGGGCGGGGAAAAAAAAAAAAGTGTCAGTAAGGAAGTGATGACGCAGGTCGAGGGTGGTTAATGAGTTATTGTTTTATTATTATTTTGTTTTTTAAAAAAGACACTATATTTTTGTATTTTCTAAGAAAATAAACGTTTTCTAAAAAAAAATAATAATAATAACCAATATGGCGGATTAAAACATGTCTAAGCCGTGTCACCTTTTTCCAGAGCCTCGATCTGCTCCTGCGTGAAGGACGTGCGGTTTCTCTGTAGTTTCCTCTTGAGCTGCAGTCGCATCTGCGTCTCCTCCGAGTCCTCCCCGTTCGAGCTGATGGAGTTCGTGTTTTCTCCTGCGCCGTCTTGTTGCTGGCAACCATCTGCACCAGAAAAAAAAAAAAAGAATAGAAAAAGAAAGATATAATAGAAATATACATTCAATTAAGCTAATTGAATAATTAATTCTCGGGGCCTCCGTGTTGCGTCAGCTAATTGCGCCGACATCATTAATTAAAAAGCCCCCATCATGCTTGATTTAATTCAAAAAAACAGGAGGGATGATTGCGGTTTATTCGCGAGTGTTTGCAGAGCTGCTGTGCAAAGGGGAGCAGAAGAAGAAGAAGAAGAAGAAGAAGAGCTCGCAGTTAAAGTGTTTATAAAATATTGTGGGAAAAACATTGCTGGCTGGAGGAAAAAAGCCTTCCGCGTACTTATCGCTCCCCCCAACAATGGCGTGTGCTCTCAAAAGGTTAAGAGAAATGTGACAAGATGTGGCGAGCCTCCTTTCACAGCCTATGAAATGTATTAAAACCCCAAACTCTCTAGCCCCCTTCTCTCTTTTTTTTTTTTTTTTTTTTTTTATTTTTTCTTTTTTTTTTAGGCCACAGCAATGGCCTCAATGGTCGTTCCCATATGGGCGTTGGTATAGCCATTGAGGTGACCACCAACTTTTGAATAGGAGAAGACGCTTTTCAGACTGATACAATGCCTTCAGGAGTAAGGGAAACCATTAAACTATGGACACAGCCAAGGGGACGAGCAGTGAGCCCTCGGTGGGTGTAATATATGGGAGGTTGGGGGGGGGAGCCATTGGAGGAGATGACAAAAGGATCCTCTCTCTCTGGAGGCGCGCAAGGCTATAGTACTTTGGCATTGTGCGCACGAGGATCCCAGTCAACAGAGCTTTGAGTCCAGTGTGTTAACCCTTATCCACTACCATCATTAATCACGTCCCCCGGCCAGCTACACGCCAGTCAGGATTTCTGTCCTCAATTGGAAACAAATGAGTGAGGAGAGAGCATGCAACCCCCTGAACAACCAAAATAAGGCCAATCTATTCACTGCCCCCTTCAGTTGCAGGGCGAGGCTTATCGGCTAATGTCTGTCTTGTTGTTGGACATCATTATCACCCCGAGAAGTTAATGCGAAATTAAGCAGGGGTGCGTCGATAGAGGCTGTTTTTTTTTTTTTTTTTTTTGTTTTTATGTAATATCTCACTGATGTGTGAGCGGAGGAGGAGGAACTCGTGG
>OMLP01014166.1:0-14359 GCA_900302685.1 Spondyliosoma cantharus
TTCAGTCATTCTTTCTTTCTGCATTTATCTAATTTTTGTTGCCCCCCACCCGTAGATGTCGACCCAATAAACTGGCAATCAAGACAGCCTACTGTTGTGCACAAGCTCCAAGCTACTCCAGCAGCACAGTGAGAGCGCCGCTAACACACTTCTGCAAAAGATAAAAAAGAAGAGAGAGAACAAAAGGGAGATCTGTTGATGGACATGTGGGGTCTAAGTGGAAACAAAGACAAGAGAAAGAAAATGAAGTGGTTACAAAAGCATGCAGTAATTTTATTTAGCATTTCTGTTTACGTTCCCAGTTTTCACATGTGCTTTCACTGTGAGTCATAGCGCAGAGACAGGATTTTTTTCTGTGTGTCTGCTGCAGTAAACTAATGAGCAGTCAGCCCAACAGCAGCCGTGGCACCCTAACTACTGAGCTGAGCTGACATTTTGTTTGTCTGTGTTGTCTAATCAGTTGATAGCTTACCAATACTTTGCTTTCATATTTCTCCCTCGGGGATAGTAAGTCATTATGGTGGCTTAACTCAGGGGAAGTGCCGCTTGTAGTTTCTGAGGCTTTGTTATGCAGAGCAGTTACATCAGTATGCGCACTGGATATTATCAAATATTTATTAGTTGGAGTGCGCATGTAAACTTGCACAAAATGATGCTAACATGTGAGGACAGTGACACATGCAAAACACAATTGTGTATTTGCCTGTTTAGAGATGTAAGAGTGAGCACTTGCGAATGCTCCCGCTCATTAGACGTAAAGTGCGTGCCTATGCACACACATGCACGCACACAAAGGGGCTGTGCATTCATCTTCATTAGAGCTGTGATTAGGAAATGAGGCCTGGGGGTGGTATTGATGTACTCATTCTGCTCTCTGATGTCTCTCACTCCGTCTCTTTCGAATCAGGAGATATTCCCCTTTCATCTCCTCTGCTAAAAACTGTATCTGCGCCTTCTGTCTCATGTCTAAGTAAAACAGAAATCGCATCAAAACCCAGCTGACATTAGCCCAGACGGATCGAGGCTCTCAGTTTCGCCGGGAGAGTCCTGGGAGGCTTGTTTTGATGCAATGCAGATGGCTACAGCTGAAATCTACATGTTACTGTATCTTTTTTGTCCATTACAGTTGTGAATGTTATCAGAACGGGTGGTAATCAAGTGGATCAGGAGGAGTCTATGGTGTGTTTGTACCTTTTTAAGGTGATTAATTTAGGCTACAAACAATTCCTTACCTTTCTGCAGCTGGAGCAGATAGAGCTGTTTGCTCACAGTTTCTCTCTCTCTCCAAAATACAGTTCAACATTTTCTATAGGCTCATATACCTTCTTGCAGAGAGTTAAAGGTTTGGTGGGGTCAGCTGGAAAATGATGATGTCATATGCTTCTGTGCAACGAATCGTGAAGATTTTCAGCCATGTCCACGAGTATTCTTCTACCATTATGGACACATAGTACGAAGGCCTACAAGCACACAGTAGCTTTCAGCATCATAAGTATCTTAAATGTTGACAACTTCTTTTGGATCTTGAATTGAAGGTTTTGACTTTTTTTTCCCTTTTAAATGAGTTGGCATGAGACACAAAACAGAGCGCAGCGTGGTTCGGTTATCCTCGTCGGCTCACAGGGCACCCATGATGATTTAACTGGATGCAAATGTGAGTTTTAATGGTCGGGCGAGCACACTTGTCTGTTTTTGTGTTGAGCAGAATCCCGCACACATAGAAACACATGCATGTTCTGTATAAACACATGGAAACACACAGAGTAACTATGGCCACCAGTTTCACTGTACACACTGATCTCGCCCCGCGTTAATCTCTCCCTCTCACCAGGCTGCCTTGCTGTCTATAAACATGTTTTTAATATCAGCACACTCGTGCTTTGTTTGTGCAACACTGCCCAATTTCCCATTCATATTTGATCACTCTCCATGGTTAAATGATAAGGGTAATTGAGGCTGCCAGCTAGCATTGGCTCTGGTTCAGCAGCATAAACTGGAGCTGCCAGCAGCAAAAAAAAACAACAACTACAATACCGATCAGAAATGTGATATAACAGCATGTTCCACCCATTGGTGCTGTTAAAAAGACTCTTTGGGGTTGGCTTCATCACATCATCTTGGATGAAAATTAAATTCTAAGGATAATAAGCGTACATGAAAGTACAACTGATGTCAGAGTCTGTTTGTTCAGGGTTCATAGAAAAGTAGACAGAAAATGTCTGAATCCTATTTCACTACATGTCAAGACGTGATAAAAAGCCTTGTGTATTAATCTATGTGCTGATCGGAAGGAGCGTAACACAGCATTAATTCATGCATTGGTCAAATCAGCACACAGTATAAAAAGTTAATTAATGCACTTGAGACAAGAGTAATCATACATGTCGTAAAAATCCAAAGGAAGCTGAATAGATTTGTTCCATTTACTCAGAGATTTGAGTCACGGCCAAGCACTACGGTGAGGCTCAATCAGAGAGTGAAGGCTGAGTAAAGAGGTATTAAGATATGAGATTAAGTAATGATACACGATTCCTTTGAGACAAATTTGAAATTGAAAAAAAAGGAATTGAAAAAGAAAGCGATATCAAGTGTTATCCTCACATAATGAATCACTCTCGATTTTGTAATCCTGAGCTTAGACTCCATATCTACGTGAAACTGAAGCAAATAATCCGTCACTACTCCAAGAGTAGATCCAAGTCTGAGTCCAAAAGCTTCAATGCTTTTCAAAATCAATTGTATGGCTGCAGCTCCGTGATTGGATCAGATCCTCTCTGATTCTTACCTGCACCTCTACAGGTCTCAGCATCGATGGTTTGTTGTTGCTCTTTCCTTCCAAACATTTTTTAAGACAAGTCTTCCTTTTTGTTTTTGTTTTTTGCTTAAGAAGAAAATGGTGATTGTACAATATAATAATCATCTGTGTTTACATTGGCTCCCTGTAAACCTTTGCTTTCATTATGCCAAATCTGTCTGCCACTGGGCCCAGTTTCTCCTGGGAAAATGAAACCTGGCACCAACTCTAGTGGCTTTGAAGCCTTTATTATAAATAAATAAATGAATTAACTCATGTTTGGTCCTGTGTGGTTGGTAGCTGCCGCTCTGAGGAAAATGTAATGTGATCTCATAGTCTGGTAGGTACATTATACCACTAAAAAATAAAGTGGGTTTCCACTTTAAATTAGGTGAATCTGGTTAAATTCATCTCCATGCACCCATATTACTGTATATAAAGTGATGGTGCAGTTTGGTTTTATACTTGCAGCGTTTTAATGTCATCATCTAGGAGTTGAAATACAGGTGTGATGAGGAACAGTGTACTGGCCGTTACATTATGTACCACTAATGTCTGTGCTGATCTTTTGAGTATATCTAATACTACTGATTTACTACTTAATCACTTTAGCATGAAGCCTCCTTCAGAGCATATGTGAAAGCAGTACACTTTAAACAACAGATCACACCTGTAAGAATGAATATTTCTTTGTTATTTTTTAAAAGTAAAAATGAAAATAAATACAGCGAATAAAAAATGAAATTGAAAACACAAGTCTTACTACAGACTTCACATAAACTAGAGTGGTACTCAGTAGTGCGTATACCTCCGCCAAGGCCAAACAGTCCGCTTTAATTCAATCAAGCCTAATCCAATATCAAAATCAACAGCCCTGCATCATCTTAAACCACCAATAACTCTGCATCAAAAACTACTCACTCATAGATACTAGCCACCCTAAAACGACTGATTTTTTCCGTCAAGATCCATGTGAAATTAACGGAAATGTAGAAAAAAAAGCTCCATCTCCTAATGACAAAGTAATCATTCCCTTTATCCAGAACCACACCAAAAATGAATGGGGTCTATTCTTGGTCGAGACCCATGCTCCACCCAAGTTTCGTTGAAATCTGTCCAGTAGTTTTTGTGTAACCCTGCTGACAAACCAACCAACGACAAACACTGACGCATTGGTTGTACCTATTTTGGTATCAGTTTGATTATAAGCATTTCTTACCTGTCGTCAACATTGTTTTGTTTTTTTTTGCCCTTAGTTTTATAGGGGCACTGTGTATTTGCCAGCAGATACACAATTTATTGTAACGATGCACCGAGAGTGGCAGTTAAATCCCAGACATGTCAGAAATAGAAACATGGGATAGTTTTTAACGAGGAGGTGCAAAGGTGACTTACAAGAGCTGTTGTATAACTCTTTTATTGGTCTCGTGTATAGCGCCATTTATCACTGTAAAAGGCTGTTATTGGCTTCTCCTCTTCTCGTACGTTTCCTGTCTCACTTGTTCAGATGGGCTCACGACGACCTCCCCTTCAGAAGGATGATGCTATATATACAGTGCAGCCACACTTGTCTCCCGTCCATCCTCATCCCATATGTTCTGGAGTGCACGGGGGGCTCCCACGCTAGAAACTATAAACGGACACGTCTCTTTTCTGAAGGGGCTGTTTGTGTGTATTTTCCCGTGGGAGAGCTTGTAGTTTTTTACTCGTTAATTAAATTTGGCTGAGGGGAGAAAGAAAAAGGGGAGAGGAGAAAGGACAGGCTCAAGTTTGTGATGAGCGCTAATGAAATATAATTCCGGCTGGAAATAAGATCGGATGGGAGACAAGACACTGCAAGCGCCCGTCTCATTCACGTCCGCTTTTATCTTTCCTCCCCTCGTCTTCCTCTCACCTCCTTCCTCGCATTGTCATAAAGTCCTTCAATTTCTGTCTTCCCCCCCTCTCTCTCTTTCTCTCTCTCTCTCTCTCTCTCTCTTTCTCTTTGAAGGCTGCAACCAGATAAAGTGCAAAGTGGAGTCGGGAAAAGAAAATGAGAGTTCCCTAATACCCCTGAATGTGCTATTATATTTATCAGGCCCGGACACCAAGCTTGACAAATTGAATTAGCTGTGAGCTGTTTGCAAAGAGAAGGACTCCACTTCTTCATTTGATGGGGTTTAAAAATCTCCTCTGTGTTACTCAATGGGACATCTCAAATGGTTTCATAAGGGAACAGTGATCATTCTGAGTTCAAATATGCTGCATGCTAATGACTTTGCTCGCAGGAATGGGGGAGGGGTGGGGGGCATGTAGTAAGAAGGTAAGTTATCCAAATCAATAAGGACAGAGGGTGTCATTTGCTGTGCAAGTCCCTTGAGGCAATTTTTTTTCTTCTGAGTCATATAATTAATTGTCTCATTTCATCTTGATTTTGTTGTCAGTGAACGTCGACAAATTCGTCAAATTGCAGTAAGAGATGGCTCTTGTAGAACTAATGCGTGAGTGAGTAGTGAGAGAAACATCAGAAAGTTTAAGCTTGATTGTGTATTAATTGGCCCAACAGATTGGATCTTCTTCGGAAAAGGAAGAAGAGCAGACATGCTATCTCCAGGGACACATCTGGAATAAATGGTTGATATCTACATCACTTCCATGTCAACATGGATGAGTGGTTAGTGACATTGTGGAAGAGTTTTTTTTTGCAAATTGTCAACATGACGGTTAACACAGCAAAACATCGAGGAAGCGCAGCAGCAACACAGCAGGCTAGCTAATATTTCTCACAAGGCCAACAGCGAGGACGCCAACTCGACGTCTGTCTATTTTGATCTTCGTAGTGTCCAGAAACTCTTAATGTTCTTCTTGTCACGATGTTGATTCAAATCTGTCCCATAATCCTTGAGGAAAGCATTAGTCACTGGACGACACGTGTTGCTGTCTTAAGTATTTGTAGGACAAGCTAAATTAACAAGTCAGGCAGTTCCCAGTGTTCAGGTAAATAGACAATGAGACAGTTAATCATTCATTGTGTATAAGGTGATTTTGGATTGCCTGGTGCATTCGCTGACGTCCTGCATCAGGCAGATTGAATAAGTAGGGCGTTATTTACACTCGTGTTTCCTTGTTGCCTTGGGTAGATCATAAAGATAATTGACATCTGGCGACGCGAGATTGGAAGCCTTTTTCGAAATGTCCCGGGGATTTTTATGTAACTTTAAATTACAGTAAATAGATTGTGATATACAGATAATTAACTGTTCTATTGTGTCTCAGTCTCGCCCCCTTTTGAAACACAATATAATCTCTGCGCTTAACTTCGAGAAGACAAAAGAGGAAGTGGTAACAAAAAAAAAAAAAGCTTAATTTCCAGCTCAGCAGGGGCAGCCCAAGTTAATTAAACTTTGCGTCTTGTTTAACTCAGTTTAAATAATTCATTAAGGCCATTAGAGAAGGAGAGAAAGAGGAGGAGGAGAGGGAGCAAAAAAAATCGCTTTCAATTCATCATCCTGAGAGTCATGTGTTTTCTTTTTTATTGCCTTCAATCAAGAGCAAAGCTCGTGAAGTTAATGAAGAACAAGTGAGCGATCCTCTGAACTCACGCTCAGATTTGACGCAGCTTTACGGGGGTGTACGATCAATCGCTGGTTCTGAGCAGGTGACCAGATGTTGGTGGAACCTCCTAATTTTTTTCTTTAGTATTTCACATGCAAACATCCCTCTGACCACAAAATGAGCTGAAAGTCTGACTTATCAATTGAGAATTTCGGTGTGTTAATCAAAAGTCGTTTGATGCATAATTAAAACAGCTTTTGGTCTTTTGACTGTGGCCTCTAATTGTTCAAAATGTCCTTTAAATCACTGGTTGGATCTTGTCCCTAACTAAATCAAATAAAAAAAATTAACCATTTATTTGACAGATTTATTCAGTATTTTCAGAAAGTATAAATGTTTATATTTGTGTGCAACCTTGTCTGCCTTGTTTTGGGAGGCAGGAACAGTTTGTCCTTGATTAATGGTGCTGCGTAGTTCAGAGGATTAAATGTGCTTTCCTCTCCTTAGAGAAAAGACAGCCTGCATGCCTGAATGTGTGTGTGTAACTGTTCACACACTGAACAATCTAAGAACGAAGCTTTTCTCTCTTAAAATGTCAGAAGTCTGACGTCCTACAGCGGCAAAACCTCCAGCGTCATTATTACTTGGCTGCTGCCTTCTCTGCTGATCAATACAGCCTCTGAAAATATCACACTGTGTGCATGTGTGTTTGTCGTGGAATAGCCCGCAGCCGTGCACTTTAATCTCCCCCTTGCCTTTGTTCACCTCCTGTCTCTGTCTGACAGGGTGCCACTCGTGTTGAAAAATGTGATTTGAAGGTCAGTTTGGGGTCAATTTGTCGCCTCCACAAAGGAATTATGCAACGTATTCATGTCAGTGTAGAACGCAGGGCTTTGTTTTTGGTGCAGTTTTCCTTGCATATGAGGTCTTGGTCTTAATTATAGTTTTGATGTTGTGGTTTAATACTGAAACCCTGAGTGGCAAGAGACAAATTTTTTTATTGTTTTAAGGTTATCCATTTTGTCTTCAGACAAATCTGAAAATCTGTGATAACATGTGAAAAAAGTAATAATAATAATAAAAAAAGATCTGGGTTGTTTTTTGTTTTTTGGGGGTTTTTTTTGTCACGTGTGAAACCAAGTGAAAAAACAGTGCAGGAGAATATTATTTTTCTTGAATCTTAGAATTTTTCTGGTGATCCAGTTTGTCTCCTGACGAAATCTGCGAAAACGTGTAAAAATATAAAAATCTGGATTTTCTTCTTTTTTTTTGTGAAATCAAGTGAAAACAAATTGCAGGATTTATTTTTCTTGAGTCATTTTTTTTTTTTTTTAGTCTTAGATTTTTTTCTTTTTTTCTGTTGATCTATACAAATAAATACATAAATAAAATGTCCAAAAAAAAAAAAAATCTGGATTCTTTTTTTTTGTCATGTGTGAAACCAAGTTAAAAAACAAATGATTCATGAATGGATCACCAAAAAAGACAAAATTTTGGATAACATACAAAAGATAAAAATAACTAAATAGTAGGGCCGGGACTTTATCGCGTTAATTACGATTAATTAATTACAGAAAAAATAACGCAACAAAAAATATAACGCATTTAATCGCAATTTATTTTTGCACTCCAAACAGCGTGGAACGTTGCTTATTACACAAGTTCCTGCCAAACCCGTAATACTGATGCACAGGACACAACACGAGAAATGGAAATGGTTCGGTGGGCGGAAATTTTATTTTTAAAAAACTACCAGGTGGAAACCTGGATAAAAGTACAGTTGTGTGCAAATTGTGCAAGAAAGAATCTGACTGTCACCGGAGCACTTCCAGCCTCCGCTGCCACCTCAAGCCAAACATGTTGCAGCTAGCACAGACAACACTCCTAGTTGGAGCAGGCAGTGTCGCCAATCCACACTAGACAAGATGACAGGGTTCAGAGCCAAAATGAGTAAATCCAAGAAAAAAAAAAATCATCAGAAAATGGTGATCCATTTTCTGATGATTTTGAACAAAATGAAATGAAAATGAAAAACATGTTTCATGTGTGTCCACAGATGGAAAAACACAGGAGAGAAAAATTTGAGACCAGCCTTAGAAAACGGATCACCGGAAAAACAGGGGAGCTGATAACTCCAAGTCGAGTGGAGGCCATGTTTCCTGAAAATGTGCTGAGTGTCTCGTGATGCATGGTGAAAAAATAATTACTCACAGCAAATGACTTTCCTGAAGCCAAAACCAAGCAAACTCACAGGCAAATATAGAGCCACACACGGAAAACACACCTCCTTTCCTCAGATGTTCAATTTGCAAATGAGGTGAAGTGTCACTGAGAGACGGTGATAAGAGACAGTGGTGTTGCATAAAGCAGAAGACAGAGAGGGAGAGAGAGACAGTGACAATAAGAGAGAGAGAGAGAGAGAGAGAGAGAGAGAGAGAGAGAGAGAGAGAGACAATGTGACAGAGACAAGTGGCTGCTCTGCGCCATGATAGATAAGCCGCGGCAATTCTCAGGCCTCATATCTTCTTTTAAGCTTGATTGTGGGGACAGAATAACCTTTTTTGTAACAAACCCCCCCCCCCACCTCCTTCTCCGTCTTCATTTTCGGCCTCTAATTCAGAACACTGAATGTTTTAATACACCGGAGAGGGCTCTGGATTTTTAATTCCTCAGGCCTGGGTGCTGCTCTTCCATGCTCACTCCCAATCAGCTTTTCTTCTTCTTCTTCTATTAAATTCTCTGTAAATGTGTTCAACCGAAACCACTAACAGTGTGTGAGGCCGATCTTATTGTTGAGAATCTCGGGGAGAGAAGTAATGTGATTGTGGTGAAGGTGGAGTTGGAGGTGGTGGTGACTAGAGAGAGACGACAGGAATGAGAAGATTAGTTGTTGTAATTCATTATCTCCGTTAGTGAGTCGCCGCAGTTTTGCTGTGAATAACATGTTAACTATATTTCAGAAGATCAACGGTTACCAATATGGTTTTCATTCTATTCACATTAACGGCATTAAGCAGACTCTACTACTATACACTAATGGCGGTGGCTGCCATGCCGCCAAGGTGCCGACCACCACATCAGGAGCAGTTTTGGGGTTCAGTATCTTGCCCAAGGACACTTCGATGTGCAGACTAGGGGAATCGAACCAGCAACATTTTGATAACAAGACACTGGCTCTACTCCAGAGCCACAGCCCCCTTCCATTGTATTGCTCGTTTTCGTGCTTGTTTCATCATTTTTCTGTTTTTCTTTTTCCTGCTCTGTGTCTGAGCTTTCACTACCCGCCTCAAAAACTCTGGCAGATCACAGTATGTGTTGTCTGCATTAAGAAGTAAGTCTCACATTCTTTAGGTTGCTATGTCCCCCTCTCTCTCTCTCTCTCTCTCTCTCCCTCCCTCCCTAGCCTCCACCACGTCTGGTATCAGAGCTCAAATAGTCCAAACCTTCACAGGGCAATCTCATCCATATTTTACACAACACTGCTGTCTTTTTTTTGGGCTCTCCAAACTCTCTTCTTTCAGTCCGGGGTGCGCTTTTGAGGAGAATGAGGAAGAGGAGGATAAAATGACAGACCTGTATGCCGTGTGAATGTGATGGACAGAGGAGGATTCAGGGGGGAGCAGAATGGAGGCTGGCGAAGGAGGCGAAATGATTGAGAAAAGGAGGGGGAGGTGGAGGCAGGGGAGTTGAAAGGAAATGTAAGCAAAATGCAACACCTGTGCGTGTGTTTGTCTCTTCGGGGGTTTACATACACGGTCAAATGAAAAGTGGCCCCAGTCTATGGATGAGCACCTGAGCCCCATTAGTTGCACAAGCCGCCGTTTCCTGTTAACCTCTGAGAGGAAAACACACACACGTCACCTCTCTTTCAGGAACTAGCTACGGAGAATGTGGGAGTAACTACAATTAAAGCGTGTACATAGGCGTAAATCTGAGCGTGGACATTTGTTTAAGTGATTTTGGTGAATTGTTGTACCTTCTTTGCTCATTAAAGGTGCATTATGTAGTTTTGAGACAGAAATTTGAATTGGAAGAGAAAGATCTTAACTGATTGATTTTCAAGCTTTAACAAATTAAATAATCAAACTCTTAATTTTTCAAACAAACTGCTTCAACACAGTTTAATTCTGTTTTACTTTGTTTATATGTGGCGGACCCTGCCACCTTTTTAGCTTCAAACGGTGTTCTGGGGACCATGTTTTCCTCTGAGAACAGCTTGTTTAATAGTATTGTATGTATTTCTACCTCACTGCTATTGTACATATTAAAAATCTGAGTTTGAATTTCTTCTTCGAAACTACAGAGTGCCCCTTTAAACATTTTTTGGAATCCAACAGATCTCAGAAAAATAAAATGTCACCTGACTTAACAAAAGCTTTTGTGTAAGCACCGGGAAACATGTCACTTTTTAAAAAAAAATACAGCTTTCATCTGACAGCAACAATTTGTTAGTCGGTGTCAGCTCCCGTCTTCTGCTCCATGGGAAGACCTACAGTCCAGTTTAATGAGCAGGAACCTGGAGCGTGCGGCGTGTTGGCAGGATAAACGATGCTCGTGTTTTATGGGGGAGATGTTTGCTTTGGTACAGCACCTTGAACACACTGTGCAGACACTACGCTCTCTCACCACTTCAGGCGGACGAGTCTTCATCATTAACTCTCACACTGTGCCCATAAAATAAGACAAATGCACACGGTATAAACTGCCGTACACCTCTTGAGGTATAAACTCCTTCTCCTTGTCTTCAGCCCCTAAAACCTACACTTTATCTACACACAGGGATACAGCTGTGCAACCCTGCATGCTTTCCTTGTTATCTTGCCGCCATTATAATTCCTAAACCCTTTCATCCAGATGTGATTGAACACTTAACAGTACACAGTAATGATCCGCTTTTTTGAGCTACTTGGTATACATCGCACATGATGAATAAAACCTAAAAGGCTTCAAGATGATCCCCGGGATAATGATGCTCTCAAGTGAAAGTCTTGCATCTGCAAAATGTCAATACTTGGGATTGTGGGAACATTGGGATGAACTCCAAGTATACGTTTACTGTGTAGATCCTATTTAACACGTGAGGAGACGCATGACTTTAAAGGATGAGTTCAGCTAAAAGGGAAAATCCAGTCTACAGCTACTCACCTCGATGCGGATGGAGAGTCAGGTGTCTTGTTTTAAAATCTAAAACAACCGGGCGAAATTTTTTTTTTAATTTAATCAAATGTAATAAAATATACAACTAATCCCATCCCTAAATGTTCATTTTTGGGTGAACTTATTCTTTACTATAAATTATATTATAAGACATTAAAAACATCAATACTTCAACACAGTGGAGGCCCTCTGAATAGTTTAGATGTGTCCCTGCCCAAAAAACACCTGATTCAAATGAAGGGGTCGTTATCAGGCTTCAGCAGAGCTTGATGAATGAGCCAATCATTTGATTCAGGTGTGTTGCTGCAGGAAAACACCTGAAGCATTTCCCTGCAGCAAACCAGCAGCCGTTCCTACCAAATGGATCTGAGTAAACATTCAAAATAAATGGTCAATTTCAAATAGCCTCTGACTGAGCTACAGCATACTGTACAAATTGGCTGAAATGTTTTGATTTTAAAAGATAAGTTATTGGATTTAGATGTATATTTGTGCAGAGATGTCTTGCCTGTGATCTTTAAGAATCCAAGAAGTACACCGAGGGATTCTGCAGCAAGATCTATATCGCCCACGAGTCTCGCCTGGTTACACATAGCTTACATACAGGACTTAGATTACATCTTGACATCACAGCACAAGCCGGAAGTGCATGCATGTTGGATGGCGGAGGGAGCTGCAGCTATCATACTGAGGTTTGCAGAAATATTAGATAAGAATCAGTTTTTCCTAGTCAGCTAATAGCACATGCTGATCTGGCAAATAATCTACTGATGCCTTCCAGCGAAGAAGAACGAAACGCAGCTCTCATCCAATGAACCAGTGCGTGCAGAACATTAGAGATATGTTGGTTATGCTTGAAGAGGTGTTAGGGGTGACAAGCGCCTCGCTGTTGGGGAAATGTAGTGTTAGCTGTGGGATAGGTGGATACGTTTTTTGCTCCCTTCTTCTCATCAGGTCGTACGACGTTCTTGATCATAACAGCAAGGCACTGAAGGTTAAAGCTAAACAGAAACATAATATGAAATGCTCCATGGTCTCAATGTTTGCATGCACCATTTCCTAATGAAGCGTAACCCTTCACGTTCTTTCATTTAACTGCCTCGGGCTATAATGGCATGATCATTAGCTGACACTGAAAACCAATATTTCACCTCATTTAAATGGCTGAGGAAAAAAAAATCTCATTTGAATTTCAGCAGCCACTGCGAGGTAGCCAGCAGAGCATCGGCTAACGCAGTCCGTGTATTTGAAACTGGTACTGAAGCTTGGTATTAATAATGGAATCTCCTGCCTGAATATTGGCCCTGCACACTTTTGTCATGGTGTTGATATTTAAATGTGTGCGGTTGTAAAAAAATGCATGAAATGAGGCTGAATTTGAATATGTGAGCATTTGAAATTGAATCATTTTTCAAGAATGATGATTGATGTTTGATTTGATTTTGTATGTCTGATGTTTCATTTTACGTCTCGACTTTGAATTATGGTTACAGTGTCGACATGTTTTATATGCTAATCAAATAGCACCGCAGTCCAAGTCAGCACAGAAAAAGCACACTGAGAGAATAGCAGATTAATATACACCCAAACACACAGTCTGTACATATAGTAAACCATAGAGCAATAGGGCTGTGGATGGAAGAAAAAAAAAGCTGGCAGCCATAAAAGTGTTTTCACTGACTAATGAAATCAAGAGATAGTCATAAGATCAAACTTTCATTTTAGAACAAACTTATCTAGTTCTGTTGAGTGATTGCTTTTCATAAGCTCCAATTCTGCTGAAGCTATCATTCCACTCATCTAGCGAGAGAGCTGGAAATCATTAGTTTCACAACAGGCGTGCGTGCACATCGAAACCAAGACCAAAATACAGGAGATATCAGTGAGCAGAGAGCAGCTACAGACTGGAGATTGATTGTTTCCATAAACCAACGACCAGTTGGTGTTTTTTTTTCTAAACTTCAGGTCAAGTTGAGTATGACCTTTCATTTATTGTGAGAAACATAAAAATAAAACATTCAAGTACATCTAGCCCAATGTGGAGCATCTTGTTGGCTGAGTTAAGTGTGTACCTTGTAATTCATGACTGCCTCCCCTCCCTGTGTTTCCTGTCTGCCTGTTCTAATTTGTTAAGGTAAAAAAATCACAGAAAAGAATCTCAAAATGCAGTTTAACTAGACGCCCACACCTGCAAATCACCAATCAGATGCTCCAACAGTCCTCAAATCCTCATTCTTCTTTGTGAAATCTTACTGTCAACTAGCATGTTTTCTTTCACACAGAACAGAACTCATTTCAAATTGAATTGTGTATTTTATATTACTACAGTGCAACACAGTACAGATTGCAAGCTTGCTGTTCAAAGAAGTAGTGCAGGAATTCTCTCATGCTCGAACAAACTACGTTCTCAGACTTGACAAAGCTCCACACAGATGAGCCACAGAGGACTGTTTTCACAGGCTGAGTTGTACTAACCCTGACTAATAAACTGATATCAATGTGCAAAATCACTGGAGTGTCATTTTAAACTGGCTGGTCTCACCAAATATTGTATGCATTTTAAAATATATTTATTTATTTTCATGTGTCTCAGTTCTACAGTCTCTGTATATGTGGATGTACATACATACCATCAGGCATATCTCAATTAGATATTCAAAAAGCATTGCAGAAAGGAATTTTACTCCTCTCAACCATCTTTATTCAGCACTTCTTTTCCAGGTTTCACCATCGACCTCACATGACACAATTTTGTGTGCAAGCATCAGGTTTCGCGGGTGACTCAGCTTCACATAGAAACCATCATCAGGTCCAGTATGTGGTAAACAATACAGTGATAGTTCTGCAGTTGTTGAGGTCATTCAGAGAAGGTTG
>OMLP01014168.1:7586-23940 GCA_900302685.1 Spondyliosoma cantharus
ATCAGGCTCAATGAAATTAAATCAGCAAGGCCTGGACACTGTCTCGCTACACCTCCACTGATGTGTGATTTTATTAGGCCCAAATGCTGATGTAAAGCAGTTTTACAGAACAGCAAGCTGCACACAAATTGCACAAAATCCGAGTATCATTCTGCTGTGTTTTTCCCCTTGACGTAGATTTTGATATTTTAGTTCATTTAAATACATTTGTGACTACTACGCTGTCCGTGAAGTGACAAAACCGGGATAAAAAATGTATTCAGGCCCGAAAAAAAAAAAAATAAAAATGTCACACACATTGTGAAACAAAGCAAAGAAAGCTGTGGACGCTTTCACAAAAGGGACGTCACCTTACGACGTATTTCATATAAACAGCAATTTGTCACTGTGACGGTTTGCTACTGGTCCTCCCAGTCCTTTGTTCAGTGCTGAGTTTGTCATGAAAGTAAACCAACTCTGGCCTGCTTCAACACACTCCCCCTGTCACATAGGTCGAGGCAGGTGTGTTTTTTCAGTCAGACACTGGTGTGTTGCTCCGGTTTTCTGGATAGTATCAGTTTGATTTTTTTACTGCTTGCTGAAGAAACGCAGACAGACCAGTAAAGCCAACCGGGGCAGCGGTGAACTGGGGGGAGACCATTGTGTGTATCCGAGTGTGTGTTTAGTGGCTAAGTGATGTCAGGTGGAAAAAAGGCTGGCTACTTCCTCCGTCTGTGCCAACTCTTAACGTATATGGAGGCAGGAAGGAAGACAGAGCGAGAAAGAAAAAGAGAGAAAGTGAGGCAAGAGGGGGCCACATGGCCTGAGTTCCATATTCTGCTTGTCAGTTCTCTGCTCAATTTTCGGAATTAACCGAATCACCTCTGAAAAAAAACACGTCGTTCCAATTAGAGGTAGAGCTAGCGACAGCGAACACGAAACAGCAGCGGATTCTGATGAATGGAAAAACGAGGCTTTTAGTCACGAATTTGGCCAAAGAAATTATGAATGGAGACGCCAATTGGGCTCCCATCAGTGCAGACAACGGAAAGTCTTCCAGGTTTGGCAAAAAGACACTGGGCAGAGACTTTGACAATCTAAAGCGTGCCACGTACACCAGCCGTCTAATTAATATTTTCTCATCTAATTTTTTTTTTAGCATTCATAGCTGGTTCATATAGGCACAAAAACTACAGATTATCCAAGCAGTCTGTTGACAAATTGAGTTCAGAAGTGGAGAAATGATTACAATGTACAATATTTGAAAAACTGATTTTTTTTTCCCAGCATAAAGTGTTTAACCAAGCCCTGATCCCTCACAGACAGTCGCATGCAGCGCAGTTTCCTAGTGTAATAAGCAACCAACAAGAAAAACAAGAAAACAAATCAAAAAAGGTGCAGACACATCGTGGTTGTCGGACATTTAACCTCCTCTCACTTAATTAATTTTGAGGAGTATAGAGAGAAAATCTTCCATTATTTATCTTAAATGACATAGAAAATATCAAGTGACTAACTTTCCAAAACTTCACTAAATAAAGTTCAAATGAAGATGACTTTAAATCAGCACAACCCTCCTGAACACATCATTAACCTCCCGTCTCCCTCCACTCTTTCATTTTCATCTTTACAACAGCCACCGCATGCAGACTTGACTCACCTCTGAAACTTTACTGAAGCAGAAACTGCTCTCAAACTCACACACGTCTTTGAGTAGAGAAAGGAAAAAAAACCCACTGATGTCTGTACACGCTCAAACTGACGAGATCCAAAAGTCACAGAGTGCAGCACAGAGACAACACAGGTCACAGCGTACGTACATGTTG
Source organism: Spondyliosoma cantharus (assembly GCA_900302685.1). Lineage (NCBI taxonomy): Eukaryota > Metazoa > Chordata > Actinopteri > Spariformes > Sparidae > Spondyliosoma > Spondyliosoma cantharus. Next base: position 9,392 of record OMLP01014168.1, read on the forward strand.
CATGCAAAAGCCTCCGAGCTCCAAGCTTTGCTCCACCTCCTCCCGACTCCTCTTTAAGTTCAAGGGTGTGGACTGAGTCAAAGCTATGACTATAGAGAGTCCACATCATTCACACAAGTTTGCCTCTTGCAAACCACACCCAGTAAGAGAGTGAGAGAGAGAGAGAGACACACACACGCACACAGTCAGAGAAAGAGAGAGAGAGAGGGCAAATAAGGAAACACTGAAGTTTTCCTTAAATAACAAGAGAGGAGGAGTGAGGAAACTTCTGTTTTCAGGGTCACCCGGAGCCTCGAAATAACCGGGCAGAAGGCTCTGTCATGAAAAAGAAAATTACGACGCAGAGCAGCGGTCATTTCAGGATGTTTATGTTATTTGGCAGACGCTCTCTGTACTTTTTAAGATGGCGGTAGGCGTACGGTGGGCCCTGACGTTAAACATTGGATTACTGAGATAAAAGGAATCAGTCTGTCTCTGTGTTTGTGTGTGTTCGTGCCTCCACACGCTCCTCTGTTGTCTGCACATCCGGCTGCACGGCGTGTACATTTGCGAACATGTGCATACGTTCATGTGTGTTTGAGTAGGCACGGCTGCGGCCTATAGTTTGGGGCTGGCTGCGCCTCTGCGCTGATGGCTAACAGCTGCCATCTCTTTCCTGTCTGAGTGGGTATACAATCCATGCTATAATGCAGTAATCATACAGTATGCCTACATCTGTTTGGCGTTAACCAAACACGTGCGATCCCAGAGCGATTCTTCTGCCCCTGCCGTTTATTTGATCTCACTTTTTTATAACATAACATAAGGCCCTATGGAGGACACTTTCATCCAAAGGGGATTTTACAATGAGCGCAAAGTATGGCTTGGCGTGAATCGAACTCCTATTCCTGGCAGTGTTAGTGCCACGTTCTACCTTTGAAATAGCTCTCGCTCAGCTTCACACAGCCGTGGATTAAAGTCATCAAAACTCACAGGGAACAATTAGGTTCCCGGAGGTCGAGTCGACGTGTTTGAAACAATCCATCTTAAAGGACTTTTCCCCTAAAAGGGATAAAGTTGGTGTGTTCTATATTTTTGAATAAATCCCATGGAAAAGACACTATGCTGTCTGATTTCCCTTTCCTGATTGTGGCTCTCAGCTCCAAGCCTATTTGATCCGAAAGAACACGTACATCATGAAGAATTAATTTAGAATTTTATTTGATAGTTAAAGCTCTTGGAGGAGTTTGTTTAAATACATGAGTAATCCCTAAAATGAAACTCCTAATGACTGAGTTCCTGTTGGGTTTAGGTTCTGGTGCTGAGAGACTTTTTTGTAAATCTTGGTGTGATAATCTTGTGTATAGAATTTCATAAATGTAGGTAAAAGCAGTCCGGGGTTTGTGTTTTAGGGGGAACAAGCGAGCCACTTTGCCACGCCCATGGCTGAAACCCTGAAATTTCGAACATGCTTGAGCATTTCTGAGCATGCTAGAAGAAGAATCTTTATTTGATTACACATATCAAACAATTTACAATGAGATGCAATTGATACTCTGCATTCAACCCATCCCGAGGTAGCAGTGGCACAGTCTGTGTACACGCTCGAGCGACCAACTCCAGATCTTAGCCAGTGACTTGGTCAGGGACACTGACTGGAGAATCAACCTAAGGTACATATGTTTGATGGTGGGGGAAACCGGAGACCCCGGAGGAAACCCATACAGACTTCTCAAAAAAAGGCCAGTCATATAAGCGTTTTTCTGAAGATTCCGAAGTCTCGGATTTACTGAGTTATCTTCGACTTTTTGTAGATGTGTTATGTCCTCAGTGAAGCTCAGCATTTCAAAAATCCATTATTCTTTGCTCACTGAGTATTAAATCAAAGCAAAAAACAAAATCTAATTTTCTGCATTTTTTCAAACCAAACGACGAAGCCTCCAGACTGTTCACCTTGTAGATAAGGTGTGAAAACATACAGCCCCTGTCCTCCGCTGTTTAAAACATCCTTTTCAGGGAGTCCCTCTGGCTCATGTTAACAACACAATTATGGCAAAGTTCATACTTGCAGCATTTCAGGTGTAATCATTCATAAAAGTGTCCATCGAAACCAGAGGTGATGTTTGGACGGTAGCCAAGCTGGGTGATGTTTGTCCATTAGTCTCTATTTATGGACAAATATTATGTTGCTAGGGAACAGCCAGCTCTATCGAAGTTATCAAATTAACATTAACAGCACAGCAAACGGCAGCAACGTATATGCCAAATCTCATCATTTCCCTCTTATGGAGCTCATGACGCATAGAGAGGCACAAAGAAATGTTCCAGGCGAAGATGCAGAAAGCTGACCTCCATCAGCGATCGCAACACCATACAAACTGCAGTAAATAGTGTTTATTTGTCTGGCTGGCATAATTTACTGTGACTAAATGGTTGTTGAAATATTGACAAAGCCCCTTCCAAGGAACCAAGTGAAGTGCTATCTCGCAAAGGAAAGGCTCTTGAAACAAACTATATAAAGTCTTATTTGGTCTGGCAGGTTGCCCGGATGGCAAGTGAAAACAAAGGCTGCCTACGCACACACGATCAGTGACAAGAGAAAGACGTGCCAGACAGGCAATCCCAGCAGGAACCCTTTCACCTGTGCCACAGACAGAACCGAGTGCGGCTAGAAAGGACAAGATATTTATTTCCTTTGACGTTTCCATTTTAACGCTTCCTCGTAGATTTGCACAGTTGCAATGCTCGGCCTCACAGGACTGATGTTTTTAAGGAAGTGTTGAGTTTGAACAGTGTACACTTTGTGTGTGTGTGTTCCTGTTTCCCTATGTGTGTATGAATGAGTCATCCCAGAGTGACCCCACCCTACGTGGGCGGTAGATTTGGCGGGCTGGGAGTATTTGGCCTCTGTCAGTCTGCCTGTCCCAGACAGAGCTGCTCACATAACTGGGCTCTTTGTTCCAAATGTCACTCCTCTCGGAGGAAGAGAAGGGATCCCATCGCTGCCTCTCGTGCTCTTTCCTCGTTTTCTTTCTCTGTCGCTCTGTGCTGCCATGACTGAGCCCGGCCCACAAAATGTTACTGACGTCTGTCTGTCACTGGAGAGCAACACAAATGCTGTACAACCTGATAAAACAGCGCCTTCCTTTTGGTTGTTGTTCAATTTCAAACGGAGCAGCCTCAGGGCTTGTGCTGGGAGCTTATTAGTCTTTACTCGAATGCATTTTCTAAATCAAAATGCATCATCTGTTTGCCTGAGAAAAAAATGTCTGGTTTGGTTTGTGTTTTCTCTTCATCTTGTTGATGTTTTGTTCTGTTTTTTCCCCTTTCTGCATCAACACCTGGTGCACATGACCAACTACAATTGTGCCTTTGTAAAAACAATTAAAGTTGTTTTGGAACTAATTTTACCCAGAATTACGTAAAAAGCCAAAATGAAACATGAGTGTCGTGCTCCCTCTGAGGAGAAGTATTTACTAGAACACATGCGGCGTCAAACTGAGTTCAAAACCCCTTTCATGTGGTTTGATTCGAGATAATAACATTACACAGCCAACTTTATTTAGCATCATGTTCACAATTTCAGAATTGAATTCCCTCTCAGTTACAAGGTGTCACACGTGCTGTGGTGGTCATTGAAAAAACGCGGTCCTCAACCTTTCGTTGTTAAAAATGATCTTACAGACCGGCTGACAGGAGAGGGATGGGAGGGCGTTTCCATCACAGACGATTAACATCAGCCTATAAGTAGGTGAAACGTTTGAGAGTGATTACACACAGGTTAGGCTTTTCATTTACCCTACCTCCTTTCATTTGTATAGGCAACTCTAACTTTATTGTACACAACTGAATAGAAAACGACTGTCATGCAATCGCTGGATTTATGCTGAAGCATTCAGAGCAGCTCATGCGATGAGCAGGATGTCTGCAGTGCGCTGGTTGGCTGGATGTTTGTAACTCAAAAGGAGATGACCGCTGAGAGTCAACTTCCTTAACGGCACACTATGCAGGATTTGCGACTCTGTACTTTAACTCACCTTTCGGAGATGCAGTCGGCTAAGTGATAGCCGTGAAAGATCATTGTTTGTGGAGACTCATTACCAGGTTGTCAAATATCGATGCTCTGTGTTGATGGCTTGCCAGCCCATAGCACATTGGTTGGCAAACCACCAGTCATGTTTGTTACCTGTGAATGAGAGTCCAGCAACAGCTATCCACCAAACCTAACCGAGTTGGCGACTTTACCAAACCTTAACGAATGCATTGTAATATCAAAAGACCATTATTTATTTTTATTTTTTTTAAGTAATTTGGACAATTTTTAAAAGGGATGGGTGTTGTGATGCTCTGCGTGTTGTTATGAAGGAAGTGGACACACTACGTTTTTGTTGTTTAATCTGCAGGACTTAGTGGTCAAAAGAATTGAGTACTCCACTGTATTCATATTGTGCTTCCCGAAATGACTTTCTTCCTGGGACAAAACATACATGTCTTTGCAAGGCCAAAATAAGCCGATAATGTTTCACCATCAAAGAAATGTGATGAAAAGCTACTCAGTCAAATGGCTCCACCTGAAATTGTTCGAACAAGTTTGAGTACATGGCCACCGAGAGCATAAAAGAAACTACTGCTTGGCACTTTTGACCGACTGAGGCACACTCCTTTAATGGGAGGTATATGATGTGGTTTATTCTTGTTTTTCAAGATGGGGCTGATTGAGCTGTTAGCGCAGACTCAATCTTTGGGACGATCAAGGCCAAGAGTCACAGAAGCAATCATGAACCACAAGAGGACTGAACCGGGCTGCAGAACAGGCACCACACATGAATAATGATCCAGTGAAAAATAATTTGAATTATTTAGGCATCACTTTTGTGAAATTTAGAAAAAATGTAGTATGATTAAAAACACAAATAATATTTTACAAGAAAAGAAATGAAGCTGTTCATTAGCTAAGAAACATTGTCGGAAATAGAAATGTTAAGTGAAAGCACGCAATTCCACAAGGACGAAGTAATTATGTTGTATTATTTTACGTTATAAAAGACTGATCACATCGGCTACATGATGGAATAATTTGTGACTTTGTCTTCAGTTCTTCAAGAAAAACATAAATAGCCTCAGGAAACAATGATTGTTATGGAGACACTGATAAGGATGGTCACGAAACATTTGTCACATGCTGCAAATTCCATGAATCATGAGCCATATGTTGCAAACAATTTAATCCGGTAAGAACACTAAAAGATAATGAAAAACATTTGAGAAATGAGAGTATCCAATGAGATCACAGTGGCACTTGCAAAAACCTGAAAAATAAATACATCAATATTTTTTTCTCCTTGGTTGAATAGTCAGCTAAATCTGCTTTTAATGTGTATATAAATTCTCCTTCCATGTTGCTATGAAACACAGTTTTTGTTGTTTCCGCGGATTTTTCTCTCCTGACGGATTTAGTTACATATTGTCTTTCAAGCACTGCCCCAATTTTACCTGTGCTCATGTCATGTCATGCCTTTTAATTAAGATTTTACAGAGAATACAGAAAAGCATGTCAGCATCAGGTCATAAACCGGTGTACTGTTACACTGACAAAGCGAACGAGGCAGGTGTTTAACCCCTGATCATCCAAATCAGGGAATATGGATAAAAAAATGCTGATGAAACTGTATTTAAACATTGTTCGCCGCATGAATGAAAGAGCATGAGAACTTATGCTGCCTTCCAGACAACTTGGAACTTAAACATTTCCGATCTACTAGGAAAAGTACAACTGAATGCCACTCAAGGTTGGAATTCCCAGTTGTCTGATGCCACACAATTATGTCAACATCCATGGGAAGGGTGTAGGGTGTGCTTGTAGACTACGGAATTTTCTTACTATGCACAGAGGTTGCACTGCAGAGGGTTCAATTGTGTATAGAGACATCATTTTGACACGGTCAGTCTTGTTTTTTGTTCACTTTTGGTCGTCTAGCACCCGGAAAGCTTTGAGTCGGATGTCAGAAGTTTCAACTGGGAAAATCTGTCATTGTCTGGAATTGGCATTGCTGTATTCTGTAATGTTAATGACAAAGTACCGGCATCTTCTAATGTGGAACATTTTCCAGTACACCCGTCATTCTGCAGTCATCATCTGTGGACCAATTTCGTTGTTAAGGTATGAGGATGAGTTGCAATAAACGTGCCTTGTCGTTTTCATCAGAATAAACCTGAGCCCCAGTTTCCACTCTGCATGTAGTTAGCAGGATAAATATTGTAGTATAGTATATAGTATAGTATTGCTGATTGTGCAATCACAGCGTTGATGTTGAGCCTTTATGGAATTTAATAAGTCTTAAAAACCATCCACATAAAAACCAGGCAAGGGCACAGAACCATCCTGACATTTCTGCTCTGTGCGCACAAAATTGTCAATTTGAGAAACAAGTGAATGCAGTTAGGGCGTAAGGAGGGTCACAGCCCGTGTTTTTGGAAAAGTATATTTGTTTTGTTCTGTCCTGGCATTTACTGTATCTGCGTGAGTCTTTGAGACTAATTCAACTAATTTTTCCTCAACAGTTAGCGACTGTGGCGGCTGAGTTATGCTATATAAGGGCCTTGTGTATTGAGATCATCTTGCTTCAGCTCAGCACCATCTGCTCCTGGCAAAAAAAAATAGTTTTCAGTGTGTGTCAGTTCATCAAATAAACTCCCACGCACTGAAAAAATAAAGAGTGAAACATATACAGATGTACAACAAGCTGCTGTAGGAACAGCCTGGCTCCGTTTCATTCTGTTCCCAGTTATGGCTTCATGCTACTCACGCTGACGTCCTCTTCTTTGAAGTTTCATCTAAGCAGAGAGGGTAAGGACCAAAGTCAATGGCTAGCAGGGAGATCAAGCAAGTGTGCGCCCATGTGGCCTCTTAATTTCTCTTTAATGCCTTCCATTAGGGCTCAAGTTAGAGTGTTCTGCCAGGAGCTGTCCTGAGGCAAAACATTATTTAAATGAAATGTTTACTTTAGCAGCTACTTGTTACCAAATGCAAGACATTTTTAAAGCTGTTTTCTCCTAATTGTCACTCCTGTGTCCATTGGTACATCACTCAGACTAATTGGCTGGCTTGCTTTTTATCTGGATTTACAGCCCTACAGTGTGTCAATACATCCACACCCGCTGTGGATACTGAAAGAATACATGAATATGAGAAATCCTCGAAGGACTCCATGAACAACTGAGTTGGAAGCATAGAAAAGTCAATAAATCATCCAAAATCACACTGATATTTTGGCAGCATGCTAACAAAAAAAGAGTTGGGCCTTTTTGCTTTATCTGTGTTCTAGTGCCAGGGAACGTTAAGCTTTCCCAGAATTTAATGACACGTGAATTGGCCAGGCAGAAGGGTCAAATGTAGACTGTATGACTTAAAGGCAATCTGGCAATATGGAAACACTTAAACAGAGGCAAGTGCGCTCCATTAGTCCTACGCTGTGTGTACAACCGCTGAGTGGAGACAGCCACGTCTCACTGATCAGATCTTAGGGAGGCAAATTATCTTTGTCACCTGAATTGGATTACATCTAAAAGAAATAAAACACGTCAAAAAATTCAACATCATGGCCGTGGAGCGAATTCATGAAAACAGCCTGTGGAGAATTCATTCATATTAACCAGTAGACTGTGAAACAAAGGTTATGTTTCATGCATGTGTAATCGTCCAAGTGACATTTTGTTTCTCTCTCCCTTGTACGTGTCTGCTTTGTTGCCTTTCTTTGTCAGCAGTATGTTTTATACAGTTCCTCATAAACCACACCTCTGTCTTTTTTTTGGACTTTTTTTTTTCAACCCTGATTCTGATTTCTCAACAGCAGGTGAGCCTCGTATGGAACAGGCTTGTCATGAATCAATTAAATAGAAACATTAAATAGAAATAGTAACTAACATGGTTCTGGATGACATGGATTTCAGGTGTCGAGAGAGGGCAGATTGTCCACCAGTTAATCGATCTCAGATGGTTTCATTCTCTTGCACGGATAAAATAGAAATATAAAAAATGCTCTAATGGGGCACCAAATATACTTGGTCGGCCAAGCAAAGTCTATGTATGGAAAGCACTGGTAAACACGGATTGTGGCCACCTGCCCCTCACCCTGTTACGATAGGTAACAACAACAACCTCCACGCTACAGTAGCAACCTAGGTGCTGAAAATGGCAAGTTACCCCAACCTTGATCAATAATGGTACAAACCTTTTGATGCCAGGTCTCACACGGCAAGTGTTGAGTGCTGCCCAGGACGAATGTGATTTGTTAATTAAAACACCTAAAAATGAGATGAGGGAGCCAAAAGTGCAAAATGCTAACCAATATCCGGGTTTAGGACTGATTACTACAACACTCTATTGGCAGGAATGTTTTTTTGTTTATGCAGTAAGGAATTTCAAAGTGACTCAATCAGACAAGTTTAAACAATATGCTGATGACTCTCTGCTGTGAACTGGCTCTAACTGACCTCGACCACACCAGACACCTACTGTGGCTGTTCCCTTTTCTCTGTGTGTTCCGGTGAAGAGAAGAATGTGGTGGAATATGTAAACATCATGAGTCACATCAGGGTTCACGTCAAACTAAAGAGAATCATGTGAACCAGCAACAGCGCTACGGGTCACTGACACACAAATTGGAACCATTTAGCCCCGGTGTTTGTTTATAATACCCACATTGTAACTCTTGTTGCTCGTTGAGGGATGAGTATCAGGTTACAGATGTCCAGGTGACTAATTCTCTTAAAGATGCAAGCTGTGAAATGCAACTAAAACACATCAGGGCTGAATTAAAGCACTTTAACTGGCTACATCACTTGTCACATTTGAGAAATGCTGTCTCGCAGTGCGGTCTTGATACCATATGTACACGTGGAATTGCCCTTTAGAAGTTTATGGAGAAATGCTTTCTGTGTTGTCCTCAGAATATATATTTAGAATTAAAAAAAAACCTCAGCCTTTTCTAACGTCTTATCGCTACATGTTCTAATTACCTCGTCCACCCTACACAGTGTGATTTTGTGTCAGCTGTAGAAAGATGGATTAGTAATTCCCTTCTTCAAGTACCATGATGGATTACTGCTCTGCTCTGATTAATAACAAATGATGGATCGCTCTGAAGACACACTCATATTTTGGATAATCATCCCATCCTTTTCCATGTTCTCCAGATGTACAGAATAGTCTTTGATTTTTAATACAGCCGGCTGATGCATCATTCTGCATTTGGGAGACAGCTCTTCCAGAAATGTCTTTTTAGTGTAGAGTAGTGCTCACTGGAGAGCCCTCACTGAAGAAACTTGATTTTTTCAGAGCATCTTCTTATCCCAACCATTTAATATGATACACCCTGTTCATCCTCAAGGGGAAACTTTTAAGCTTTTTTATTTTTTATATATTTTCTGGCAGAGTCAGCCAACTTGTGCAGCATCCCAAAAACATGGATGGATGGATGTCGAACGTGTGGCTTCTGCGTTATCTGAGTCAGTAATGAAGATGCCGTGAAAATGGGATTTCTCTGGAACTGGATGAGGATAAAACAGAACATCATGCAGAGTAAATTAAACTGTCCTCTTCAGTTCCTCTACCACAAGAGAGTAATATAAATTATGTGTATTACATACACTGTGGCACAATGTTCAGCATGGAATGTAAACTCCTATAACTGGTTGGCAGGATTGTAGCAGAGTGGCAGACTTGAAAAAGCAAGGCAGTGTTGTTTGGTTCTAGAGAGCTTACCTTAGTTTCTGTAATAGCGCCAACGTACACGCACCCTGTGGTGCTTGGAGGGTAGTTTCTGTGGTTGTGGCGTCCACCTTGGGCTTATGAATGGTCAGCAAGTACAGGTGGAAGTCCAGAGAGCATTTACTAATCTATTAAGTCTATTGTTGCAGGATGTTGTCTGGTTTGGGTTTTTCAGGCTGGGCGTTATTTTCCAGACGTTTCAAGGTAATGCCTTCCTTGAATGGCTGAGAAAGATTATTTGTTCTTTGTGCAGGACTTCATCGGCACTCTACGATGGCTCACGTTTCCCTTCTTTAACCATCATGTTCTTACATTACGTAGATGAATTAATTAATTCCTGGGCTGGTTTTGTCTGCATATGAGTTCACTAGTTTAATAGCCCCGTAAAAACAACAACAACATACTGGACATACTTTCTTTACTTTAAGCTAGCAGCTTGCTGTTTAAGTCCAACTGAAATCACATTAAGTCATGCAATTAAAATATAATGTCAGCATGTGTTTTATATGTATTGTGTATTCTTGTCCTTGCAGCTGATTGCAGGCTGAGTCCCAGCAAGAGACAGTAACAAACTTGCTCAGTGGGTTACAAGTCAGTGTTGTTGCGAAAGTGTTGTTAGTGGTGGTGCAAGTTTGACTCACTTGATGTAGAATGTTGGTTTAAGTTTGATAGCATTTTCCTCCCATTCCTCCCCTCTAACTTGGTCACTAACAGTACAAACAGAAACAAGCTAGCAGATTTTACCTTTTGTACTGTGGGATTTAGCCATTTTAAGGCCAGGATTCGCTTCCCCAAGCTCCCTCTGACAGTATTTTGTAGGGGCTACATTCTGCATTCTGCACATGTGTGATTGGTTTAAAGAAATACAAATTTACAACAATACAAATGTGTTTGGTCATTGCAGAATGATGTGAGTTAGGACCACACCAGTATCAAAATGAATGGTAGTGATATTTTAGGATAAGCTTACATGCTGTCTAATGTGCTGCAGCTAGCTAAGCTAATTAGCTATTTAGCCCTGTCGACAAATTGATGGACTTAAACCCAGTTTCCTTTAGTGTGTGTTCATGTTTGTAATTTATTTATGCAGATACAAACATACACCCACCTCTCACACAGGAGAATAGAACAAAAGGGGAGCGGTGGAGACCACAAGAAAGAGTTTCTTTTATTTTCTGTCTGTTTTTTTTGGTTCTGCTAAGCACTCCCCTTACTGACATCTTCGTCATCTGCACATACTGTACATACACACTCATACCCACTCACGTAATCACCATCGAGGAAGACGGTCTTGCCTCCTTCTCCAACCCAGGTCAATCTCTTGTCATCTCATGTACGTTCTGACATTTCAAGTTTGTCTGATCATCTGCTGTGCCATGTTCTGACTTGTTCACTAATAAAAAACAGTGTTTGCTTTCAAAATTTAAGCCACTTTCATTGATGTGATAACTTTATGTTGCCATACTTCGTGGAGCAGTATAAGAAAAGAGGCAACTGATGCTCCAGTGTTTGCATTTACAAGGCGAACATTGTGTAAAAATAAAAAAGTTAGGGAAAGCTGCAGTTTATGAAGTCGAGTTCTTGAGTTCAACCTTTGAAACAACTATATAAGCAGATGGTGAAAGTTGCGCTGTTTGGTGGATCTCGGCTTTTTTGAATGATTTACTGGCAGCACACCACAGTATATTAAGAGATTTCTGACGGAAACCAACGTCAGTGCCAGTTCTTTCTTAATCTAAAACATGGTTGGTAAAATCTGTTTTAGCTGAAACATGTTCATCCCCGCCAAAACTATGGAAAAACATCATAAAAACCAGGACAAGATTATAGGTTGCAGAGTAAACAATTAAAATCCATGATGCATCTTACTGTACAAAGTGTGTGCGTGTATGTGTCGGCCTACTTTGTTTCTTAAGGTGAATTTCTGAGAATTGTAAACATATTGCCAGGGCTTTGACGTAAAATCGCCACTGGAAAATCACTTGAGTCGCACCTGAATCCTTTGTGTATGACTGCTGGGAATACACACAGAGAGAACAGAGTCCGTCCTGTGAGCCATGTGCTTGTGGATATCTGTTGGCATCTGGCTCTTATTTCCTTTCTCCATGTCACAGGCGCAAAGGCTTTAAGCATGAGTCACTGCCTCCAGACCTCCCGGGCATCCAGGCTCGCCTCTAAAGACACAATACATGATCACTGAAAATGTCACGACCATTTTGTCAAATTACAGCAACGCGGAGTCAGACGAAACCTTTAAAAAAAAAGTAGTGTTTTAACACCACTGTGTGCCAGATGTTAACAATTTACTAGATTGGAGATATTCAGGGTTTATATACTGTCCTGTCATGTTGGCTTCTGTTTCTAGATTATTATATTTTATGATTACAGATCTTTTTCTCTCAACGATGCAGAGTTTGAAAAAGACAAAATCACTCAACGCTTTTTTTGTATTCTACGGTAGACTATGACTGTGGATCCGTCGCTGCCCCACAGCCGGGATGAACATGCTGTTTTTTATTTGGCCGATGGGATCTTCCCTGATTGCACAAGATGTCACGCACAGGAAAACAAACACACTGTACTCAAGAGAAAATAAAAGACACTGACGCATCAAAAACATGCATGATGTGTCTGAAAACAGACAGGACTGGGTTGAATGTTCGCAGGGATAAACAGATGTGAGAACCTATAAAAGGGGGACACGTGATATGCTAACAACATGCCATTTTGATTTCTATGCTAATGATCTCCCTGTTTGCACTCGTCCTGTATTAGATTACAAACTGATTCCTCCACAAATATTGTCTTGATCCAAATGCCAACACAGACATCTAAGCCTGTTTTATCCACATTTCTTGGACTCTCCTTGACTAGCAGTGTAAGTGTGGGAACAACCTTGAGGTCAGAGGCCATTCTTTGTTCTCTCTCTGCTGTCGCCTGGTCCAGTCTGGTGTGTAGGGGCCATTTTGAGGAAGATGGTCATAACAATGATGCTCTGACTCACCAGGCAGCTTGGCAATTTCCACAGCACAATTCAGATCTGTGCCATGATATAGAACGAGCAGACTGAGGCGCTGCACCAGCCATGCAGCAGATATCACAGAGAGGCTACAGAGGCTCAGACAGCAGCAGGCACACAGTGTTTTCAGTCCGCCATGTTTTACTGCTGCTGTGGCTGGTTTTGGCCCACTCTTATCTCATCCAGAAGGAAATACAGTAGCCCTCCACTTCCAGGCCTGAAAGAAAGAAAACATTATGCTTACATTGGAACAAGGTACTCATTTAGTTCTGGAAGAAGTTTTCAGGTCACTTATTTAAGTCCTATACATGTACAGGCCAAGACCTTTCTATTTAATCTTAACAGACGAGGCTAGGAATGTTTTAGATTTGCCCTGCTGACAAGGAATCCCATGAACACACCAACAATGGATTAATTAATCCCTCCTACAATTATTGTCTTGTAGGAGCCTATACAGCTAAAGCTTAAAACATATTAACACATAATTATGACCAGTGTTTAAAGATTTATGTTTTCACTCGAAATGAATGGGCTTTATGCCACAGACAGGGCACAAGACAGGAAGTATTACGAACAGTGTGCTCTGGTGTTTTTCTTTGATGTTTTGACAATAACAAAACTGTGGAATTACACCAGCCTCATTCCTTAAAGTATAAGTATAGAAGTATTGTCAGACAACTTGAAAAATTCTAATAGTATAAGTTCCCCTTTTGCAGAGTAGGTCCTTTCTGAGTATTCTGAAGTTACAAAAGCTCTTACATAAATATGAAATGAGAACATTGAAGTCATGAACAAGCATCTCAATTTGTATCTAAGAACAGTTTTTGATTAACCCAGAAAATAAACAGATTGTCAGTAACATGACAAAACTAATGACTACAACACAACGAGGAAGTGGTTTTCTGGATCGGTGCTCCTCAAAACAAACACTGTTCAGAATGCTGTAATTGGATTCTTTAGTGTATTGTTTATAATCAATATTGTTCCACTATTTTTGCCCACATAGTAAACACCCCAGGCTGTGAAATGTGGACCTTGTACCCTCTTCCTGATCCATGTATTATATAATCATAAGTTTACCAAATTAAATTTCATGCCTCGAGCCATGGACTTTAGCTTACAATGTCTTAATACATACAGGAAAACAACCAGAAGGCCAATTTCGCGGCTAACGTACACCCACACACGAGGCCCTTTAACTCTCATTCCCTCTTCCACCCTTCTCCATCATCTGCATGCATTAAAAGTATTATTAAAGCAATAATTATCATCTGTATAAGTATATAAATGTATACGTTCTATAGCACTGAATGTGTGTGATGACTGAAGTCTGGTACATTTCATATCACGATCAAGGTCATGTACTTTTCCCACTCTGAGGGTCAGAGCCAGCAGTAACCTGCCTCCGTCTGCTTCTGGTCTGCTCTCGTACAACTGCACTGTTGTCCAGTCAGCCAGCTGGCTCTGACTGTCAGCAGGACCTCGGCTCGGGCAGCTGATGGCGGCCAGATGGTGAGGCTCACACACCCACACAATCACACACACCCACACACACACACACACACACACACACACAGGGTAAGATGCGTGAGTAGTTCATCCTCTGCTGGAGAACGAGGGACTCGTGGCTACCTCAGTCGACCCGACTACATGCTGCTTTTATTTCAAAGGAAGAGGAAGAGCTCAGAGGGAAAAAACATGAACTGTGGCTTGGCGGTGAGGTCACTCAAATGTGTAACATCAGTGAAAACACTGTTATTGATTAGAGAGAAGTCATAACAA
>OMLP01014171.1:6903-26687 GCA_900302685.1 Spondyliosoma cantharus
CAACCACAAATTTCTGATGCCATTTAATTCAATTCTTGATTTAAATATAATACATCAATACAAAATACACCAGGCTAAAAGGGTTCCTTGTACAACTGACTGCCTTAGTTGTCTCAATCCCTTTATATCTAAACAAAATCGAACGATCAAAAAAATCCAAAGCTTGTGAATCTGAATCAAATCAGGAAATCAGTGGCGATGCCGAGCTCTAATATCCACAGTAAAAGCCAGATCCATGCCATTACAGAGGCCGAACCCTGACTGTCCAGCTTCCGAACAGTATCTCTGACTGCTTCCAAGACATTTTCATATGACAGCAGTGCAGCCAAACGAAGGCTGGTTACCTGCCAAAGTGACTGGTTGAAAACAGTCTCACCAGCTGAAGTCCAAACTTCCCAGCAATTGGCTGGTGGCTACGTTTATGACTCACGGTACAAGAAATGTTTTCCCCTCATTATCATGTTATTTCACCAAATGAAAGCCTTAAATGGGAGTGGTGAATCTTGAGAGACAATAGTTGATCCACCACCATCACATTGGTTGTTATGTTGAAAGCCATATTTCTTCACTTCTGATAGATGCTACATCCAACACTGGAGCTAAGCTGTTCTAAACCTGCCCAGACCTGTCGCATAGATATGAAACAGCCTCAACATCTGACCTCAAATCAGTGCTTTAAACACTTCAAATTTCCTTTACACTGAATAAATGTAAAGGCAAAATAAAAAGGCAGCCTCAGTCAGCATGTACACATTTTAAATGAGGTTGAAGCAGTGCAGCATATTTGACTGATTGACTAATGTCACAGCCCTGGCTGCCCTTATTGTGCAGCACACTACTTCCCTCTCTGAGCACACTGGCTCCTTTATTCAGTCTGTGGGACAAGGCGAGGCTAAATTTTACAACCGGTCAGCAACGTTACACATTTCCTTACTTCAGTGTCAACATTAGTAAAGACAGGGAATGTTGCTAACAGGCCGTAACTACAACCTTTTCACATAAAAATGTGGGCGAGGGGGAGAAGAGTATAACACAGGCGGTTACTAATAATACATTTATTTTTTATAGCGCTTTTCAGGGTACACAAAGACACTTCACAGGTTAAAATGCCGAAATATAAAAACAACGGAAAAGAAAAAGAAAAAAGCCTGGTTAGTACATTATCAGTAAGGATGCCTCATCAGTCATAGTTCCTTCCTCTAAACAAACACTGCCCATAGCAAACAACAATATCGAAGTCATTTCGAATGAGAGCTACTGATAACACTTTGATAAAGAGTTGGTCAACAACAAGCCTCTGTTGGGAATGTTGCAAGCAGGGCTTGTGGTTAGTGGGGTAACTTCAGTGTTAATGTATTGAGGGCTATGACAGCTGTTAAATTCTTACAGACTATTGCACCTTACGTTGCATGCCTAACCTGCTGCGAAGCCAAATTTATTGTGTGTTTTTATGCTGATATTGTACATCAAAGACAGACTGAAGCACTAACTAATTAACTACTTTTTGTACTTAACGGATATGAAAAGTGCTGCTTAGAATTGTGTTTTTATACTTATTTTATTGTATTTCTTCCCAAGTCCATTTGACACTGCAGGAGTTTATAAATGTTACTATAGTCTGATCCACTCGTGCCCTAGTAATAGGTCAGTGAAGTATTATAAGCATATAGGTTTATACATTTACACTATCGCTAATTTTTTATCAGCTGCTCTTTCTGCATTTGGCAACTGTAACCGTGTTGCCTTTAAATTTGATGATGCATTTTACTTGTGCTTCTATTTCTCTAAGTTTTCTTTATATTTCTAAAATATTCTGCTGCCAATCAGAAATTTTTGTGAGTGGTCGCATGCTACAAACACCTCCGTTTAAAGTGTACGTGCTCATGGCTGGGCTGGCTTATTGACTTGATAACCACCTTTGTGTGACTGCTGATTGTTACAGTTTGTGAAGCCAGACAATGAAAAGATATCCTGGGTATGTTGAACTCTCTTTGAGTAGTACGGACCTCAAGACTGCTTTATAACAATAATGGATTTTGTGATTAAGTACCTCGATCTGTCTCGTATTCAAATTTGAAATTCCTTTCCGATATAGTCTTTTTATATACAGTATTCGAACCTCCTAGAAGAAAACACTATCATATATAAATATTAATATCCCTATACCTTCGAATTCTCATGCTATATGTATCCATCTACTGTACATCACCCACCCCTGCTATAGACGTTGCTCTCAGGCTCTCAGTTTTAGCCAATGTGCCCAACTAAATAAAGAGTTTGTTTAAACTTAATTTGTTAATTTCTTTGTTAAACTATTATACAAGTATACAAAAATACATGCTTCGTGTTTTGCCAAATTGTCATTTGTTAATTTGTTTTTTCTGCAATACATTTCGTACTAGCTAACTAAGCTAGCTGTCCGAGCTAATGTGTTGCTAATACAACC
The DNA here is from genome assembly GCA_900302685.1 of Spondyliosoma cantharus. Taxonomy (NCBI): domain Eukaryota; kingdom Metazoa; phylum Chordata; class Actinopteri; order Spariformes; family Sparidae; genus Spondyliosoma; species Spondyliosoma cantharus. The sequence continues at coordinate 9,350 of OMLP01014171.1, forward strand.
GGCGAATTAACGTTTTATTAGTGTTGGGCGAACTGTTATGCATTTTACTGCTAACACTTTCTTTCACTGTCGTGGTCACCTACTGTTTATCTTGCACTGGTGATACTTGTTTTCTTCTTGGCGTGAGGGACAGTGGAACTAATTTGACAAAACAGTAACAAGGAAACTCACTTCACAAGTATAGACTAATTAACTTTTCCAATAACTTTGGTCTAGATGTTGCCTGCAATATCTCATTCTTTTTCTACAACTGTTATCCTCAACTTTTATTGAAAGTGTTTAGCTGTCTGCAGAGCTGTGCACCAACAAGAAACACTATGAATGACACAAGGCCTTCAAGAACGCACACCTCTGTTTTCTTAGCATTATATTGGCTTCAGAAGACGTACAATAAAGCTAAAAAAAGAAGCAGCTGAGGCACAGGTTGCTGGCTCATTTATACCAATGTTACAATGACTTGATAGGCATCCTTGGAATTGATTGGACTGGCTAACACCACAGCCATCCCTGTGTGGGTAATTGGATCGAGATCTCTGTCCAAGTGGGCTGAAGGGCAGCCATCGTCTCCTGTGGGTGGCCAGCCAAAGACCGCGGCCCTGAGCCAAGGTATCGCTGGTGCCCTATACGCTGTGACAAACAATACTGTAATAACAGCAGCCGTGCTCATTTAAAATGACATCAGAGAGGCCCTGTCCTCCTGTGAACTGTTAGAGGAAGGAAACACACTGGCAGATATCTGGCTCTCCATCAGGCCACTCTCAGGGCCAATTACAACACTTGAAGCCCACACCTGTCCCTCCCACTGACTGGATGAAAACAGCCCCTGATTGGGCGTTGCTATCAAACACATTTACATCTGGGTCACATGGAGCCTAAATGATTCACAGCTGTGAACTTTGCTTACCTGCCGACTGTAAATACCGTTTTTAGAACATGTAAACCTTATCAGTCTTAGCTGCGCATGGTGCCTTATCTACCGGCTGTGAACTACACTGACAACCAGTGACCCATGTGCCCCGTATCCACGCTGAGCAATGTACTTTAACCTGGCTGACATTGCATGGGTGATACACGACGGCACACACATTTACATCAAATCCTATTTTCTCCAAGTGGCCCATTTGTCTCTGAGTGAGTCAGCAAGCTCTGGGCACCTCTGCAGAGCATCAGGGAGGGTCAGAGGGAGACAGAGCTATGTCTTTGATCAGACACACACACACACACACACACACTAGCCAGGAACATAATGCTCTTCTGGGTGTGTGTGTGTGTGTGTGTGTGTGTGTGTGTGTGTGTGTGTGTGTGTGTGTGTTTTTCTTGCCCTAGGACTTAATGCCATTAGCTAGATTCAAGTGGAAGGACAAGCCCTACTGCAGCAACCAGCATCCCCTCCTCCTGAGCTGCTGGACAGAGTAAAGGACACAGGAAGATGGAGAGCGAACTGGAATGTGAAGTGGAACTACAGTAAACAGGGAAAATATAATGGGTGATCAGACATGAAAAGGACGGACCTGTCCAGATCTTTAATATGTTTAAATATCCCCCTCCTTCCAGAGACTATAAACAAAACCTCCTCTATCTTCAGCGTTTGTTGACACTGACGAGATGATGAAAGACTTCGTGCTAAATTAGCAGAAAAGCCACAAGAAAAACGTGCACATTCAGCACATAAATCAAGCCTTGCCCGTCTTTACCTAAATTTTACGATGGCCGATTAAGATATTGTCCTCCTTTGGTTTGACAGTCCGTCCTGCAGAGTGATAAACTGACGGCATCTTGCCGTTAGTGCTGAGGCTGTAGGACACAGAGCTGTGTTAGCAAACTTGTGGAAGGCTAAAGTCCCTGAGCCACGTTCTCAATAATGCTGCAGGCCCAAGTCTCTCCAAATTACTATTAACACAGCACTCCCTTAAAATGGATTTTGAACCAGAGCCAGGAGGAATCCGCTGGGTAAACTGACTGTGCACGGGCATGGGGGACTCATTGCATCTGTAGGTTTATGGCCATTTTAACTCTGTGCTTTTCACTGAGGACTATCTCAAGAAGCAGGTTTACGGAGTTATCTGAATGATTTTGTTTAATGAAATCACAAACATGTATTTTCAAATGAATCCACCATGGGTTGCCCAGTATATCATTTTTACCATCAACATTGCAATGTGTGCATGCACAACAGCCACATCAGAGGATGTGCAACTTCAAGTAAGGCAAATTCCCTTTTGGACCTTTGGAGTTTCTTGTGTGCTTGTGACGTGTCGGCTCTGTATGCACGGCAAACCAACCTTCACCATCCAGATTTAAGGGGCGGACAAGCCTCCCTCTTGAAACATTGCCCTGCTCCAGGTAGCATGAATAACATGGCGACCTTCGTCTCTCAATTTCAGATACAGAAAATTCAGTCTTTGTCTGAGAGGCTACAGTGACTCAGACCCCTGACTCAGCTATTGCAGCCAATATTGGTGGTCAAGCACAATATATAGTCTTCTTCTTACATTAGAGTGACGGCCCTGATCTGTTGTCATTCTTGTCTGCTGCTGGTGAGTCCTGCTGTGCGTTCATGTAGAGAAGTAGAGAGAAGGGAGGGGAAACGACAATGTGTACAGCTGCTTAAAGGGATATTCCGGCGTAAATTTAATCCATGGTCCAATACAGTGACACCGAGTAAGACCCCCCCTCGAGAGATCAGGTTTGCTGACCGCTAGCTTATGTAGTTTCAGCAACCTGAGAAAAGACTGCACAACAATACACTGCAGTCTATGCCTCCAACAACAAACTGCCATCAAAAAGCCACTCATAGCCACAAATAATGCTCAATAACTGCACCAAACTTCAGCAACAGTACAAATAGGGTCCCAGCACATAGTTCGAGGCATCAAACGTCTGCTAGCTTTGCTGGATTTCTATTGAAAAGAGAACACAGCTCACCACTCTCCTCGAGCAGCTCGCTTGTTGTGGGGAAGTCCTGACCCCCGTCTTACTCGGCGTCACGGTGTGCTAGACCATGGATTAAACTTACGCCAGAATATCCCTTTAAGTAACTCGTATGATTATTATTATTATTATTATTATTATTACTTTTATTAGCTAGAAGAATCCTAATAGGATTTTTTGGCTGTGTTATTATTAGCTGACAAAACATTAGGTCCTGATTAACATGAAACTTGAAATATGTATATTTTTTTGGTAGCACTAATACTGGATCACGTTCAATGCACAATGATGATGCTATAATATCTGGATCTCTCTCATGAAAATACAGGCATAACTACGATAGAGTAAGTAATGTAGAGCCTGCTTAGTTCCCAAGTTTCGTTGACGTTGGTGTTATTTGTAACGACTGGAAGATGTTTTAAAAGAGAAGAAACAAAGTTTCCAAAAAATAAATTTGACTCGGAAAGGTCGTTAATTGCAGAGTTATCTTCCTGCTCACTGGCTGTATTTAGGGCTGGTCTCCAGAGAGAAAAAATGACTCTCCTGGAAATAACCACTGGGGTTCCAGGGACCTTGATGCAATTTCTGGCACCTCTGTGCACATCACCCCTTTCCTCTCCTGGCAATCCTTACCACCAGTCACCTTTCATTTAAAACAGGACTCCCACAGGACAGCTGGACACAGAGGTCATGAGTCAATGCTTCATGTTTGAAACGTGCTCCATCCCGAGTCTTCTAACCAACATGAGACCATATCTGATCAAAAACTACCAAACACTGAAGCAGGAGGGTTCACAGAGACTGTGAAGTTAAGAAAAAAAAACCTTCTTCCCCAGTAAAAGCATCCTTCTTTTTGAGAACCAGAAATCTTCAAAGAACACCTTCAAATTCAATCCCAATTTCATGTGAGTTCAGTGAATCAAATGGCCAAATGCAGTATACTAAAAATCCATTTAACATTTTTGAATTAATGGCTGTCAATCAAAGAAAAAAGATCAGCCTGTTCCATATTCCTGTTAAATTAAAAGTCTTCACCTCACAGCAAAGAAAGTAGCAGCTGAAGCTTTGCAAACGTATCTACATATGCAGTTTTGTCCCAGTTGAAGATGTGATGACCGAGGTGAGACTTACATAAGATTTAAAGCCAAACGGGAGGCGGTCTGACCTCAGCTGGCGACTCATTCATAGTTATCAATTTCAGGGTCAACTTATTAAAATACGAAACATTAAAAACTATGTGATATTAGACTGTATATTGTCTTAGATTATGGATGTCAGGACATGGTAAAGTGTTTTCTTCTCCTGGTTTTAAAGGCTGCATTACAATTAAGTGATATTTATTACCCAAAGGTGTGCATAAACAACAGATTAGGAACTTTTTTTTTTTTTTAAAACGTGGTCATCTCTTCAGCCATGAAATGCAGGTAATATTCTGTTAACTATATCGGCTGCAAAACATCCATATGTCCATATATATCATGCATCCCCATTTCAATTAATGGATATAGCGTTTAAAAGCATGGCACAACATGACTGAATGTTAGGAGAAATGGGGCTTCAGGGTATGTCTCCATCCCTCTCCTCATTTCCTGCCTGTATCTACTACCTTCTCTCACCCAGTCCTAATTAGAACAAACTACATTGATCCAAACAGATCCCACAAACATTCGTGCGCCAGAGAAAACTTTTGTGTCTGTGTGAGTGTGTTGGTTACCTGTCTGGTTAGGGGTCCCAGTCTCACCGCCCACGCTGCCGTTCTCCTGCTGGGCTGACAGGGTTTTCAGGATAACGTGGGTGGCCCCAAGACGAGGCAATGTGACGTGGGTCAGGTGGGGGAGGGAATTCTTCTTGGCAAACAACTGGCTGGTTTCCCGCCGCTTGCGCAGGAAGCCACCCTCCGGGAACAATACTATCCACTTCCTGTCACGGCTGTGGTAGTATTTGTCTAGGTGATCTTTCAGGTAGACCAGCTGCTTGTCTCTGTGAGCTTTACCCTGTAGAAAGAAAGGAAATACACATGAGGTGAATAATGATGCAAGAACAGTTTAATCCCTTATTTAGTCGCAGGTGACAAAGGTATCACAGTAGTGTTTCCAGTGTTTCAAACCACCAGCACTCTAAAAACGGGGCTAAAAACTAGGTGACTATATTCAAAACAAGTGCAATAAGCTCAAACAATTTCTTTATTTGCCCTAAGGGGACAAAAGATTGAGACTAAGTGTTACAATCACTTGATTAGATAAATGTTTTGTCAGCAAAGCAACGACCAAACAAGTGAAAACAAGCAAACACACACCAGAAGTTGGATGCAGTAGCACTGTGGAGCACTCAGAGCAACAGTAATGGCACTACTGAAAATGGATGCAAAAATGATGGCCTTGACAACATTAAGAGCATTAGCAGTGACGGGACGAGGAGGAGCAGGATTGATTTTTAGCTAGGCCTGGTCAAAAGCATTAGCATAGCTGGGCTGAACTTTGTGGCATGTGAGCACATGTGCAGCTGTATGTGGTTTGACTGTTTACAAGACGAGAGAGCGAGAGCGAGAGAGCGAGAGAGACAAACCTACATATGACCTTGAGACCGTTCCTGTGCGTTTACTGCAGCTATATGAGCCACGTGAATTACAGGAAAAAACATTCTCCACATTGGTACCGTTAGAGTCAGACTGAGCCTCAGGAATATACATATATGTTTTAAATTAATGGTGTTTTGCATTTGGACCTTGGTTTAGATCTGGCTGAATTATCAAATGGTTTATCTTATAGCTGAAGGTCTCTGATATTAAGCCAGCTGTCCCTCTAATGAGCAACCAGAGCTGCTTCAGCTCTCACGTACTCGTCACTTGAAAATAACATCACCACAAACTGCAGCCTTTCAAAACAAACACCTTCAACAAAAGCTCAACCCTAACCCTTATATAAAGTTATATCATCACAGCAGGATTGTAATTCTAGATTAGAGCCTTATTGACATTGTTTTTTTCTGGGCCAATGCTGACATGAGGAAGTAAAATATCATGATATATACACAAACATATACACAGGCATTTATGTTGGTCGATATGGGGTTAGGGTTAGGTCGAGGCTGATATGACACCTTTTTTCTTTCAAGAATATAAGACAGAAAAACATGCTTGGGGTCATTTAAAAAGGAAATTCCCAGGGAAGTTTACTGTGTCAGCTGATATTTGAAACAGATATACATGTGCAATAAAAATTTAAAATCATGTTGCTCATTTTATAGTTTAATTCAGGTGCACAAGTATGCCTACAGAAAACTTATTTTATGCATTTATTCCAATCAGAAGCAAGCATAGCAACACTTCCACTTCTTTCCCGTTACCTGCAGCCATTTAGTCAGGAAAATACTATCCTAGTTTTTTCTCTTCATCAAAGCAGCTATTACTAATTAAAACTCATGGGAACTTGTCTTACTTGTTTGCCAGATAAATTGATTTAACCCCTTTCCAACTTGCTGATATAAGAAAAAAAAGAAAAAAAGAAAAGATGCTAAACTTTGGTTTGTTTCTATGCCATTTCCTGTTTCTAGTTCCAATCATGTAATTTGGCACTTTCTACTTACACAATGTGTAAAACTGAACATTCAAACATAGTATAGTGTACTTGTCAGATTTAATTGATCCACATCAAGGATTTTGTATAACTAGATGGCTTAATTGTGACCAGAAAACCATATTGCCTCTCCCAAGTTTTAGAGGTTGAGAAAACTGACACGACCAAAGGAAAAAAGTTCAATTACAGGCCTGTACCGCAAGTAACTGTGCTAGAGCCATCAAAGCCTGCCATGTTGTGCTGAGCATAATGATGTTAGAGACATGTCTGCCAGCCTGAGTGGACAGCAGATGCTTGGGAGGCAGGGGCAGATGCTTGCTGTGCTGTGTGGATGTGTGAAGTATTCTGGGGAAGGATGTCAAGAATGCACACACAAGAATGCCAGAGGGCCTCGCAGAGAGAGAGAGAGAGGGAGGATGGCAGAAATGGCCGATCCTGCTGCAGCCTGTCTGGCTGTTTGCAGTCTCAGGGTGCTTCACCCTCGGCACAGTGCCTGATGTGATGCGATTCTATGGCAAAGCATTTCCATGACCTAAAAAAATTAATTCCCGCTCGCTGTGGCCGTGGTGTTTCTGCAGCTCAAAAAGTGAGCGAGGGATTTTCATTAAATTTCCAGACAAAACAAATCAACAGAGATGACCTATCAGCAGCAGTGCTGTCATTTAACGTTTTAAATATTCTTCCCATTGGAGCTGGTGCCAGCAAGTCTTGTTTAGCAGCATGGAGTAAATAAGGTTAAAAAAAAAAAGATCAGCTCATTAACAACATCTGAGGCAGAGACTCTCAAAGTTTGAGACTGAGTGCCAATTGAGCCAGCCAGCAGGAGATTGAGGTCCGCACAGGAAAACCCATGAACTTGTCTCAGGATCTCATTAGATAGGATGATTTGAAAAAGTTTTAAATGTAGTAATTATGCTGGTCAAAAGGAATTGTGATTCAGGACATTTTGAAAATATCCCAAAGAAATTTTGTGGGGGAAAAAAATTCTGTCCCATCACTGTTCTTTAGTTTGGAAGCCATGGTATTTCTGCACATCCAATTTAACTTTAATATAAAACTTGTATATATTGGAATGACTTGTGGCCAATGGACTGTAGGTTAGCAGGCTGAAACAGCTTATTCAATTCACTTATGAGGATATGATTATTATGTGTATCCCAATAATGCAAATTCGATGCAATCAACTTTTCATCGATGCGTAATGCATTTAATGTTAAAATCCATGAGTAGTGAATTCAATCAATGTGAGTGGATCCACCCAATCTTATATTTTGATTTGCTATGAATCTGCAGGGTTCCTCATTTAGAATTAACCCTCTCAAACTTGCATGATATTCCAGGAATTCCCTGACCAGTAACAGCCCTGTAGGCTCCATGTGTAGGCCTGTCAGAGCAGGCTGCTCTGTTCCAACGGCCCCCACAACAAGAGGGTCAGTCTGACCCAGCGGGGCCGGGCAGACCTCCCACACTACTGTCCACTGCCGTTTATCCTTCTCAGAGGACGCCATGGCCGCAGGAAACCCACCAACATATCTGCGGTCCAGCTGGGACAAGCAGATGGGTAGCGACTCCGCTCTGCAGAGTGCAGAAAAAGAAGGCAGCAGCAGCAGCCGGGAGGTCAGAAGACTTGGGTTATGGCCTGAGGGTGTGCGTTTTAATCTTGAGACTTTCAGGGAAAAACAAGGTGTTGATATCTGTGGGGGAGTAGTCTTTCACATCCAAGCAATAACTCAGACGAAGCCTTGAGGGTAATTTATGGATTTAAAAAACTGACCAGCAGCTAAATATGTTCAGTGTTAACCATGTGCAGCAGAGCGTATCAATGTCAACAACTTCTGATTGTGGTAAAAACAAACATTTTAAGGTGTTTTTATCCCATGTGACTATTTCTGGCTCTATATCTCACCTGTACACCAGGTGAGATATTTTTTGCGTGTATTCTTAATGGTATTTTAAAGGGGGCACTGTGTAGATTTGAAGAAATTAAAACTCAGAATTTATATATTCATAATATTAATGAGGTAATAATACAAACTCAAAAATTCCATTCCATAACTGAATAAATAAACTGTTTGAAAATGAATAAACAAACTGTCTGAAAATAAGGTCCCCCGAACACATCTTGAAGCTAGAAAGGTAGAAATGGTTAAAAAAAATAGCTAGAAAATGCTAAATGTTGAAGATTCATCCTGCACTCAGGGATATACACATTTTTCTTCAATTTTTTTTTCCTTAATACTTATGATGCTGCTCAGGATGTACAAAGAGGGAAGCCCAGAGTAGAGTGTTTCTCACAAACATACGAAATGTACTAAGACGTTTAGTGCCATCACTGGTGTCTTACCTGTCTGATGAAGAAGTCCCCATGGATGAGAGACACTAGGCCAAAGTTGGTATATTTGAACACATGGTCCATCAACCACATCATTCTTCGTACCACCTGAAAAAGGGAAGAGAAATACAATGACAATCTGTATCAAACCCAGCTGCTCACTCCCATATTTGCCTGTAAGCAAAAGCACGCGACTTTGGCTTTTTGTGCCAAGAGCGCCCAAACTGATACAGCCCCTCTGAGCACTTCGACCCCTTCTGACCTGCACCGATGCAGCTTTGGCTTACTGTCCTTTCAGTAGTAAGAGGATAAACTGGGCCAGGGATGCAGTTGTTGAGGTGGATCATGTCATCATGTCTGTGCCGCGCAGCTCTGCAGTGCCAGTGCAGCACCAGCACCATCACCATCCCTCAGCCAAAAAAAAAAAAATACAACACAGCTGCCATCCCAGAAATCCACAGGCGATTTTCAGGATGATTTGTGCGGTGGCAGGAAAGCGAGCTACACCTAGTCAAATAATCGATTCTTTGAGCAAAAACTGACTTCACAGGTAATAAGTCTTTTTTCTTTGCTGATGTTCTACTTTCAAACTCAATTCTGCTGCTGACGATTTTATTTTACAGGCAGAAAAAAGTTATTTCTGCAGATGATTAATGCATATTTGGTTAATAATGACCTGTAACAAACAAGCAGATGAGCCCCTAACAATGTCTGATTTTCACAGTAGCAGGAAAGAGATTTTTTAAAACAGCTACAAAGTGACTGACAGGACAGTCTGGAGCTGTAGACTTTGTACTATGCTAGCATTCTTGCCTGAGGATGAATATGTTTTGCTGTGGGCTTGTCAGATGTAATGGTTAAATCAATGCAGATCATGTCTCAATATGAAACTTCTTATCTTATTGTAAAGCTTTCAAAAAGCTTTTCATCTCCAGTTTCATGTCTCTATATTTCCACTTATGAAATAGAGATACAAGCTGTATGTTTATCTATTATGTTTACTTTGAAGGTGTACATGAAGTGACATTTCCATGTAATTAAGTAAAATGAACAAGTGTCCCATTAGACAGAGGAATGGGTGTGTGATGTTTGGACACGTTTTGCTTCCTTGTCTGTTGAAAATGATCAGTGTGAAAGAATGCAAAGCAGCAGCCGCTCGGCTCTTCGCACATCTGTTGTCGCCTGCCTGAGAAACTCTGCTGGGCGCTTGAAACTCATTTTTTGTCATTTGAATGCAGCAAACCACAGCACTGCTGTCTGTCTCTGCGGTTTCCACTGCTTTGACTTGAAAAGCGTATCGTCACATCACTATGGCTCTCTCCTGCACTATAAATGAACTAAGTAGAAATTATAAATAAAGTCAGCTTACAAAATAACTTTGGAATGCTCTAGACTGAACTGAAGTATCATTTGGCTAAATAAATCGACAACCTTTGGCAAACATCCTTTGTACAAATATACATAACTCAGGCTCATAGGATTTATTAGAACAATATGTGCAATTCAGCAGGAACTTCGTATTAGTAGTGACAGACACATGAAAACATGCTCAGACAGCCTCCTATTCTGCAAACCATAGATGGTACAAAGTGTCCTACAGGTTCAAATTATTACATAGTTTTAATTTACACCAATGTGACCCTGTTCAACCTTAACTTGGTTCCTAAAAAGAGGCCATAGAGGTAACACATTTCTCTCATTTTTCTTCTTACCGTGCCCTTGTCTTGCAGGCACATCATGAGGGTGCACACGTCCCCTGTCGATTGGTGGTTGACGATGACCATGGCCTCCTCTTCAGAGATGGGCCGTACGTCGTCACCCCACTCCGTTACTGCAAGACGGGATAAACAGATGGACACATCATGGTTAAATAGGCTGTGCAAAGTGTCTTTTACAATTGCCCTGTGGACTTTTCTTGTAAACAAAGTTTCTGTTACATTTGTGTTTGTCACTAAAACTCACTGCATTTTTGAGGTCCAACAAAACATGTTGAATTAATGGTTTACATCCACGTTTGCTAGCTAACAGTCTTCTTAACTGCTTAATATACTGTAAGCGCATTGCTGTGTGTTTCTTTGTGCATTACTGCTTCCAGCTGTCTATCAGTGCCTTTAAATAAAACAGAACTGTACCAGGCATTTTTTAAATATATATATATTTATACACACACATACATACAGGATCTGGTTTAACTTTAAAAATATACACCAACAGACAATCACAACTTTTTTTTTTATTTATTTACTTTTTTTTTTTAAATATTAACCCTTAAAAGTTTCATTGAAAATTAAAATGTCTTTATCAAGAGAGACCTGTCCCAGACAGCCATCAGCAAAGTTGCATGTTAATAGACTTGGGCACACTCACACTAGGCCCAGTTGCTCCGTACCATGCCGAAGCATGACTTCTTTTTTAAACTGTATTTCACTCGTGCGTATTAGAGGTGCAACAGTTCTCAAAACCCACAATTTGGTTCAGACCATAATTTATGAGCCACATTTCAATTCATGCATCAGTTTTATTAAATCAACTACAATTGGAATAACAAGAACAGAACATAATAAAAAGGTGGATTTGAAAATGGAACTATTTAAATTAACTTCACATAAAAACATTATGTACACAAAATAAATGGATTAGAAAACACTTCATTTAAGACCAGCCCACATAAGAACTAAGTGCAGCAAAAGAGTTATTAGCTGCCCCTAAATGCATCATGTAGAGGCAGCCGTTTACAGTCCAGAAGGGAGTACAGTATGAGGGGAAATTTCTTTTGTTTTTGCCCTTTTAGGGACGGGACTGTAACGTTTGTATCATGGCTTCAGTCTCGATTTCTGAGTCGTAATATCCCTACTGTGTTTTAATCAATGTCGAAGGAAATAAAATGTTGGCCATGTGGTTAGAAATTAAAAAGGAGAAGGAGGTTTCAGGACATCACTTTCATTATTGACCACATGAGAGGAGCAGAGGAAACGAAAAAAAAAAGATGGTTCATAGAGTTTCTGATCGTCTGTACATTCATATGTGGTTTCTGGTGCAGCCACATGTATGACGTGTTAAAAATAAGGTGCAATGATACTATGGGCTAAATATCAAACACCTTGTAAGAACAACAAAGATGTAGGTACTCAAGATATATTGATTATAAAAAAATCAGCATCTTAAATAATTATTTCATGTGCAAGAATAATGTTAATGTTAGCATTTCTACTTATTTATGGACACTTTAAAGCATTCTGGCAAATTATAATAACTCTTATGCTGAGTCACACAATTACATTTTCTCAACATGGACAAAATGTACCAACTACCTTTAAAATATAAAAAATCAGCACAATCATTTCTGCTCAGTATCAGATGTAGCACTTGTGCACCCATTTCTTTTTTTAGTTAGCATTAATTTATTTTTAGAAACAAACACAGCAGGTTACAGTCTGAATATTTTCAGTTAAAAAAAAACCATAATCATCAGGCTTTGTGCCAACACACAACATCAGCAGACTTGTTGGTAAGGGAGCTCCCTACCTGAAATAACATTTTTCATTTGGATAAACAGCAGGTTAAGTCTACATCCTGCTACAGCAGGACATCGGGCTTATTTGCATGTCTACGATCCATAAATAATGCTTCCCTCTTCAGTGAAACCACACAAAGTATCCATGTATGGCTGAGAACAGAACCAGGCCTTTTTCATTCACTGTCAACGTGATAAAAAAAATACAAAGCAGAATATAGCTGCAAGCTGCAGTTCTTTGGGCCAAGCACAGGCACATCAAGCAGGGTACACTGCACACAGGTACATAGAGGTCTGATCTACCCACAGAACAATTTTGATTGTGAGCCACTAAAACGTTGATATGACTAATTTCCGCTTTTTGTGACTTTCAGCCAGCTTCACAGCCATATCATTGATCAAATTAAAATGATTTAGTGATGTAGACACCAAATCAATGATTAGTCAGTTGCTGTTCACATCTTTCAAAGCTGATGATCTTGCGTCAATAGCATGCAGTAATAGTTGAAATGACAAAGAATCTGGTCTGTTGAGCAACTGAAATCGATGAGTAAGAACAAGTAAGAATTCGCATTCAAAACTTCAAGAATTCATCTTCTTGTTCCCAAAAGCTTGTTGAGTGTTGCTCAGAGAAAAGGTGATGGATCACAGTGCCTTGTGTGGCTGACAAAGTGTATATTTACCAAAAACAATAATGTTTTTCAGTTTAAAAGTTAGATATATTGTCTTATATTCAATTGAATATAAGTTGAAAAGGGTTTGTAAATCATTGCATTCCCTTTATATGTACATTTTACACAGCGTCCCAACTTTTTGGGAATCAGGGTCGTCAGGGTCGTAGAGCTACGTTCTCTAATCACATACCAGCCTCCTGACTAAATACCTACGCTGAAAGAAATGTCATATTAAAAAAATTGCTGGTTATTCACGGAGAAAACATGCAGTCTGACGGTAACGTTTCAGACAGTAGGAATCACGCAGAGAAAACTAGCATCAGCAAAACAAGAGTAGCGTTAGCAGCTAACGAACACTCCTGCAAGTTGAAGGTATTCCTTAAGGCAATAAGATGTCTTTTTAACAATTTAAGCAATGTTGAAGTTATCTAATAGGTGGACAAGACCCAGTTATTAACTTTATCAAGCCTCTGCGCTCTTTGATTGGTGTGGTCAATTTGTGATTCAGTGTTTGAAAATAAAAACAGAGGAAATATCTGTTTATTAGTGACTCAGACGTAACATGCAAAGTAAAAATAACAAATGGCGTACATCAAAACATTAATACTGAATTGAATCAATATTAAAATGTGGCTGGATCCTATCAAAGAGGCTTTAAATCACATCAAACTCAATCTTTTCACTACCATTTTCGGATTGGATCATGTGTCTAGCCACATAGAAAATCATTAACTGCGAACAGCATGGAGTCTACTATGTGGAAAAATCAGTGAGCCCTCGCTATTGTTTACGATCATCAGTGACGAGGTGCTTCTACTTGACGAGCGCTTTGAACATGACAATGACCAGTGTCTCCATCAGGACCAACAGGAGTGGATTTTCCAACGACCCTCTGCGCTCTCTTACCCTCATTTACATCAGCAAGCCTCAGAGCAGACAGACCATTTTACTAACCATTCACCTGTAACTGATTGTTGACAGGATACACAGAGCAGCTGCAACAAAAAGGAGGAAACATGGCGTGAGACGATGAGGTGACAACAATAACCCTCCTGGAGAACGCATGGGCTTCCTTTGCAATTTAAACTAAATTCGACAGCTCTGAAACGAGGTGGTGAAGAGAATTAGCAGGAATGTGATAATTTACTGGAAACCCCCACAGTTCTGGGAGGGTTTGACCATTTGTAGTTCTGTGTAATGCAAATGTTGCATCAGTCAGGCCTGAGGCGGCTGAGTGAGCCATTAGTCCCATTCACACTGCCGTTTGCATGCGGGGATCCTGCACCAATTCTCCACCCCCTCCTCTGTGTGAAAGTTTCAGATTCGGCGAGGGGCGAAATTTCGCTCTGGTGCTGATCCGCCTCTGGAGGTAGTATTAGGGCCGTATTATTGGCGAACCGAACCAGTGTGAATGGATAAGCCAGCGGCACGGAGTGGGGCACAGCTACGCCGCATTAACTCCGCAGCAGTGGTTCGCCAATTCTCCGCCGATGGTGATTCACACAGAACGAAGCATCTCCGCCTTAAAGACGAACCGCTGTGTAATTCACACAGAAAGCCGGCGCAGCGGCTCCTAATGAGGCGTGATGGTACACGTCATGATGATGAAGTCTGTGTTTTCAAGGTGTTTCCCCGGTGTCTCCCCTGTCAATCTAAACCCACAGACAGTTTATAATCATATGGATGATGTTATAATGTGTTGCGATTGAGATCCCGACCCACAAAACATCATGCAAAGTGACGAAGTAACGTTTTTCGCGCTAAATTACATAATTACATAATCACCATCAGTAAACAGGACACTGACTGAATCCCTCACTTGCGGGGATGGAGGCTGCACAGGTTCTTCCCGATGTCCTTGACATCGTTGTCAAAGGTAATGGAAAACAGAATGTAAAAGGTAACAGTAGGAAAATGTTCACTTCTCAAAAACACGCCGATATAGTAGGTAGACGCCACCACAGCAATGACAACTTGTCTACTTCCTGTAATTCCTCAATTTGTGTGAAGACTTTTTCATTACATTGGTTGAGTCATTTGATTGTACTTTACCAAACTTTGGGTTTCAACAAATAAGAGGATGCCTGGAATAAAAAAGCTGAAATCTGTTAATTGGGTCATCTTGGCATATCCAAATACAGCATGCCTTCTACTTTAAGACTGTGCAATTGTGCTGAGTGAGGTGTACAACCTGCCATCTCTACCCCTGGTGAAAAGCATGCCAAGCAACATGTCAGATTAACCATTTCTGCATGAGTCACATTAAAAGGCCAAGTCATTTTCCGGACGGGACCGTTTTCAGTGACAAAAGGTTTCTTGCTGGTTCCATTCCACCTAAATCCAACCCACTCTACATGCTGCTCGCTATTCAGCATGTTCAATATCAGATTTAGTCACGTAATGCTAATGCACAACTTATTCATTCAGCAGCTCATTAGCAGATGAAGCAGAACACACTCCATGCTTCAAGCATGAACAATAATTGTACATTTTTAATTCAGGAAGCTCCGTGTTTATTACTGCTTATTGTATCATATTACTGTTAGGCATAAGAAAGCCACTTAAATAGACACGTGAGTTTATTAACTGATGTTTGCTGCATGCACTGACAATAGGATATGAGCAACATGTTAATCATAATTCATTCCATCTTCTTCAATGCTACCATTTGTACCATTGTCTAAGCTGCAGACTGGCGACACAGGGTGCTTTGAAATGCCCAGTGCCACACATATTTACAAGGAAATCTCCTTGCGGTTAAAGAAAGTGATTTTAAAAAAGGGAATGAAGGAAGACGAGTTGTTGGCATGTTCAATTTAGGCCTTTGTTTCACCTCCTGTCCTCGGGAGACTAGGTCGAATCCTCATGAGCACAGAAATCGAGAGCATACTTGTAGAAAAATGACACATCTGTGACACCTGCCAGGGTTGTGCAGGGTGTAGGTACCCTGAAGGCAATGTCATTTCATAAAGGAGCATGCCTTCATGCTTGCTGAATTCTCTATTGTTGCAGGAGACTAGCGTAAATGATATCACAGAGATGGGTCATCTGTCAGATAGAATACATTAGGGAAATTGTCTTTGAGAGATGACACAGTTAGCACAGCAGGATGACAGCCAGGCTGCAGGCACACTGTCTAATCCGCTATCGGTGGTCAGCTAAACGGTGTGCAGCTGACCTTGCCGTCCATCTACACTTCTTTCTCCCTCTCTGGAGGAGGAGAGGGATCTGGCAAAGCATCACACCAGCTCCTTCATAAAATGTAACTGTGGCTGAAGAAGAGTCTCCAGAATGTGCAAGACCAGTGTCACAAGGCACAGCAGAAAGGAACTTTTGTACTTGATAGTTAAAGCTTCCTGGTTACCGGGTCAACTGGATAAAGAGCAACGATTAACTGTGGCAAATAAATACCAGCAACATTGTGGTGGAAGGCTTTCTGCTTGTATATATTCAAAATCTTTTGCCATGCTAATGTTCACGTTTGAGCTTTTTCTGTCTTTACACTAACCCTGATCTTAAAGGGAAGCTAAAGGTCTAGAAAAGGAGCCAAGGGTAGAGTCAGCACTACTAATCATGATTAGAGCTGGGCTGGTATTGGCTTACTGCGGATACTTTATTATGGGTGCAGATGTTAACCCATAAGCAACATGAAACTGCACAGAAATGTCAACGTGTTGCAATTTACATGGTCAATGGTACATATCGATATTTGAAATTATTATTGATAATGCAGGAGAAAACTGACTATTTTAAATCATAAGATAAAGTAAACACTATAATCACACTTTTAAGAAACATTCACTCGCGACGTACATGTGCGCAATAGTCACATCACAGGGCCTGCGATTTAGGAGGCAAATGAACTCATCTAATTTCAAGTGTACCTGACACACACTGTGCATGCAGAGGCTGCATGCGCAGCGATCCACCAATCACATTAGTTCTTATTCAGTGTGCCGAAGCAGACCACGCCCCTGCACATGGAGTGAGTCGCTGCCGGTAACAACATTGAAAAATGAGCAACGAACAACAGAAAATGCCGAAAACGAAGACTTGGTGCCAAAAAGAAAAGCACCATTAGTTATCTGAAATTATTTCAGCTACAAGAAGGATGATATTGACCAAACATGTGTTCTGTGTCGACAGTGCCTTTCATCCGTTGCCACAACAAGAGGTAACAACTAATCAGTTACGTCGGTACCACACAGCTCAGTAGACGAATGCTTTAGGGCTGCTCTTATTTTATTCATTTATTTATTTTAATATTGTTTTGTTAAAGCGTGTTTATTTATTTTCTACTATTTACAAAACA
>OMLP01014172.1:0-16739 GCA_900302685.1 Spondyliosoma cantharus
GTCTTGCTTTCTTTTTCTTCATTCTCCTTTTTTCTCTTTCTTTTTTCGTTTCCAGAGAGATAACTTCTCATCATCTGTCTTTATTGACTCTCAACGCCAACTTCAATAACTAACGTTAATGTTAACGTACGGCGTATCATCCAAGTTCGACGGGGATGACATGGGGCTCCTTTAGGGAGGTTTCCTACTGACATGTCATTGTAAATCGTGTTTTGGGAGTGGGGGGCCCAGTCTACAACCATAGACTGTAAATGGCTACAACACGAGACATTAATTTGGGGTACAGTTTGTCAGACCTCGGGGGGCCCCGTAAATTACGGCCTGGGTCCGGGAGGGGCTACAACGTGAGACATTGTTGTGGAGTACAGTTTGTCAGACCTCGGGGGCCCCCTATCGGCCGGGGGCCCCAAGCAGTTGCCTGCCTTGCCTGTTCACAAGCTGTGCCTCTGCTGAGAGCCATTCCAGTTTTATGTTTGCAAACTTGCTTAATTCAAAGTATTGCATATTGAATCGAATACACCAACATTTCAGGTGTACGACGACCTCTTCAACCACAGGCACTGAGAGAGCGAATTGTGTATCTTGGTTTTATACGTTTATAAGGGTCATCAGGGAAAAGTGTTAACTATAATAAAGAAATTAAGAAAAAAATTTACCGTTCAACTGCCAGCCCGTGAAGTTGTAACCAACAGGGTGCACCTTGGGCTTTTCTGACGAGATCAAGAGACATTTTCGGGTCAACATCAAAACATCAAGGTAACCCAATGTGCATGTGTGTGTGAATGTGTGTGTGCGTGTGTCTTACTGCATGAAGATCTCCCCCAGTAGACCTGTTCGAGCACAGTTGTAACTATAATGAGTAGAAAGACACACAGCAGAACCAGCCAGAGCACCCTGAACATACATCGCCACTCGTCTGGAGGACAGAGAGGGATTAAAGCAGAGACAGATTATTTTCAACAAACAAATACATTTGTGTCTACACAATCAATGTCAGAAAACAGTAAAAAAAAAATATCCATAACAATGATCCAGAGCTTGAGCCTTAAAATGTGAATTTTACAATGAAATAAAACAGAAACGAGGAGGAAAATAGTTATATTTGAGAAGCTGTAATTGGCATTAATGTTTGATATGTGACTTTAATGATTAATTGATTGCAAATAAAATGTTACCAATTGTTAAACAAAGAGAAGAGAAACAGACAAACGGATGTAATGAATAAATCCATTCAGTCTGAGATGGAAATGATGAAAAAAGCGAGAAATAATAGCAAGAGGCAGAGATACAGCTACAAATACAAGCAGAGAGGAAACAGTAAGGAAGGGTATGGAAAAGTTCAGCGGAAATTTGGCAGAAAAAACAAAGTTTGATGGATATCCAGTTTATAACACACACACACACACACACACACACACACACACACTGGAAAATATGACTTGGTTGTAGCTTTAAGCTTGGGGGAGTGTTGGAGAGCCGAATAGAAGGAAGAGGAGCCAAAATCAATGGAGCCCCCGGAGAAACAGTAGATTAAGATGAACTGTAACTCTCGGATCTTACAGCACAGAGAGAGGAAGAGAAACAAAGTCACTGAGCTGAGGCTGGAGTCAAGAGTAGAAACATTTGCTCTATTAAAAAAAATGACTCCTCCTCGAAGTGAGAGCGACGACGGGTTTGAATGAAACTGAAACAGTTTCATCTCAAATGAAAACTGATTGACCAATTTCTTTGCCTCTTATTGTCTCCTCTCCTCTCCAATCTTAGAGTAAAGCCACACCGATCACGGAGCGAGTAAAGAGCTCATCCTGACACCAACCTTTCTGTGGCCGTTTCCATGGCAGCTTTTCCTTTGCTGTTGCACTCGAAACTGTTTGATTGGCAAGCCAAAGGAGACACTGGCTTTGATTGGCTGACTCCGAAGTGGGTGGGTCAGGGAGGCAGCAGTAAAATGTTTCGCTTTGTCCTTCACCATCTGTCTGATTCCTTTCCTCTTTCTCATCCTCCTCCTCTTCTAATGGGTGGAGGTATAAGGAGCTCTGATTATTCTGGCCATATAAGGTGAGATTCAGTGTCTCTGCGACTGTGAGTTGAAGCTCCACTGACACCTCGAATTGTACCATTAAATCTGCAAATAGATAGATAGATAGATAGATAGATAGATAGATAGTCATAAATTATTTACGCATTGCAATTGTCATGATCATTTTTAGCAGTCTCTACAGCCATGCAGCCAATCTGTAGCATGCTAGTATTACCAAATGTTAGCATGCTAACATACTAAACTGAGGTGGCGAACCCAGCCACTGTAGCATGAATGTAAACTGATACTCTGACACGATCATTACAATTGTAGTTTTATCACGGCAGTTTTTATAGTGCAAAAAGCTAATGTGAACATGCTGCCATGCTCACAGCGGTGGTTCCCACTGCACTTCTTGCAACATCTCATTAGCTTGCGTCTATCATTTTTTTTAATGACAAAAGCCTCGACAGCTTTGTAGTTCTGGTACTCTGTGCCAAATTCATCCTGTAACGGGAGAAGGTGAGAAAAGTGGCAGATAGGCGCCTTCTTCCTGGCGATAAAACAATAAATCTGACGGAAAGGAGGTCAGTGGGCCAGGATGAATTTTCTGTTTACTAGAGTCGGTGTGTTTACTGGGGAAACTACAGCTCATAGAGAGTCAAAGCAACCCATCAGAATCAGAGTGTGTCCACCACATCCATAATAATGATTACCATGTTCACCATCTTAGTTTAGTGTGTTAGCATGCTAATCTTTTGCTAATTGGCACTAGGGAAAGGGTTTTTTTTTTCTTAATTAGTTTAAATCTAGTAATGTATCCACTAAGACTATTGAATCATTTTAGTTTAATTTAATCACATTTTGAAATAACTGAAGGCTAAAATAACTACAACTCAAAGGTGCCTCAATGTCTTTTGATAGCTGAGAAGGAAGATACACTACAGTTTTCTGTGGTAGCCTATTTACAACCTGTGGCTGCAACCTGAAAGAAGCAGAGCCTCATGTGAATCAATTTAAGTAGGAGATTCACATTAAAATGACATGAGGTGAAAAACAGGAATATAAACCTTAGAAAAAGTCAGTGGATCACACTTAAACTTAAGTGGTAATCCATCCAGGAGTTTATTAGGTATTTGAGTCTGGAACAAAGTGACGAAAAAACAACAGAAGCTTATGTTTAAAATTCTGCAATACCTGAAGATGAGATGTTTCTGTGTAGTTCTGTCATGTTTGTATCAGTTTTACAGATGAACCAGCTCTTTTCTGGGTCTTCACTGCCTCTCCAGAAGTCTGACACAGGATCTGTTATGCTGCTTTGATTCTTTTGCGTGCAGCCCTGCTCCCATTTTTCACGTTCTGGAGTCTGTGATGGGTCACACATCTTCTTTCTCCTAATTTCAGCATCCTCGATCCCCCCATTTTCGTCTGTCTTCACGGGATTCCCTCGCTCACAGGGTCGGTATGGAAGACAGTGGAAGTTAACTTTTGATACTGAAAGGAGAGAGAGAATGAACAGCAGAAAAATGGAGAGCGGTTTCTCAGCAGGCTTCGAGCGGGGAAAGAGGCAAAATGCTCTCAAGTCAGAAATCAGAGCAAGATCTCAAAATGGAAGCTTTTGCCTCTGGTTTCTGTCTGACAGACAAAGACAGACAGGAGCGACACAGACAAAGCACAAATGCATTGAAGGTGAACGCATGGACGAGTACAAAGCCTAAAGCAAGATGCTCTCAAAAAGAGAAGCTTTGCAAGGCAACACAATACGGAAACATTTTCAAAGCAGCTGTCAGTCAGGGCTGTGAAGAGCTATATTTGGGAGTGACTTTTAGCTCAGAAAGACAGAAAAAGAGAGTTGAATCAGACTGAGCTTACATGAAGAGGAAGAAAGAGGACAAAGTGACTCAACAGCATAAAGTTTACTTATTTTAAAAGGTGACTTTTGATCCGAAGTTTGAACAAAACCGAGCCAAGGAACAGCCTCAGTTCTTCCTCTTCAGTGCTTCAGAAGGTCATTTAAACTGCTAGTGTAGCATTTGGAAAAACACACACGACACACAGAGGATGAAACCTCCATCTGAAGATGTTTGGATGACCCACCTCTGTACAACGTGAAGAATTCCGGTAGGCAGATGATGAAGGCGAGGATCACGAGCATGAAGAGTTTTGTCAGTGCTGCTCTTGTCATTGTTGCACCATCAGATCACACACACACACACACACACGTGCGCTCCCTTCTTCAGGCGGGCTCAGTCCTGACTTGTGGCTCGTGGTGCCAGCTTCCTTTTCTTGGAACCGACACATTCAGTCACACTTTATCCATGCCCATTGTAGTAGCCGCGAGTAGAAACAACAACGCCTGCACCTTATGTCTCACAATTATCGTAGAAGCAGGCGTCAGTGCAACATGACACATGTGCAATATACAACTTCCTATTACACTTCCTGTTATTTCCTCAGAACGAGTGAGAAATGGACACTCACAGAAACGACAAAGAGTTTCCAAACGCACAATGTAAGTGAACCTGTTGTTCGTCATGTGTGTCTGGTTGTGGATTTTTTGTGGGAGAAAGGTGTTACGGTGCCGATCAATCGTCCTCTCTAACGATAGTTTTTTGCATTAAAGTCATGTGTGAGAAACAAGACAGAGACAGATGACCAATCATGTGTTGTAGTAGGCTGTGGTCGGTAACTGAAGAGAAGTCAGCCTGTGGTTTAACTGTGTTTGTGTTTCTTTAAACCTCTATATGACATAAAAGAGAGAGACGAGGATCATTTATTGTATGATGGACCCTCTCTTTTAGTTGCTGTTGTTAAAACGAGGAGATGAACTCAAGCTTCTAACACTCCCCTGATCCAACCCCTGTGGAAAATTAGGACTTAGTATGTGATAATTATGACTTTTATTCTCATAATGCGATATGAAGTTATAATTGTCAGATTCTACAGTGTCTCTTAAACTTAAGAGCTAATTCTGTTTCTCAGAATTATGCCTTAGTATTGCATAATTATTAAGGACTAAACAAGATTTTTTGCAAAATGTTCTCATACTTAAGCAACATTATGTAGAAATTGACATTTGACACCCCCCACACAGTTTCTGAGTGCAACACCACTGTCGTAAATACAAATCCCAGGTCTGTAACAATTTGCCATACCTAGCGTCGACGCTAACTACAAACAAAACTCATTACATCACAACAATGTTATGTGTTGCAAACTTGAAGTAAACATGTATGTAGTTTCCGAGACAGAGATAACATTCACCCTGTTACAAGACACTGTACCATCAACATGATGTTGAAACTGTCAGTAGTCAGTATCTCGCACAGTCACATGGTTATGAGGTACTATTTAATTCTTTACTGAACTGTCTCATCATTTTGAGATAAGTCAGTTTCTCATGATTATGACTTTGTATCCCATAACTCTAAAATATCATCTTATAATTCATGAAATAAATCATAAATTATAAATCGTAGAAATTCTACGTGACTATAAGAACATTTTTCATGACTAGAATGTTATGAGGAACATTTCCGTCAAGCCTAATCCAATGAAAACTCTTTATCACTCTAAATTTTGAACAACCAATTACAGGTTAACCATAATTTAAGGTCAGCAGATCTAGGATCTCCATCATATTGTACTCACTTGATTTCAGCCACTGAGATACACCTCATTTTTTTCATCAAGAGCTGGCAATATTACTATTAATATGCTCTGTCTTACATGCTAAAGAAAGTGAGTACAAGTTCCTTCATCCTGAATGTAAGTTCATCCATTGATCTTCTGTCTACTGCATTTGAGTCCACCGTGCTCCAGCGGGACACATTCTGGGCAGAGACCCATCCTCCATCCAAATTTGTGGAAATCCGTTCATTAGTTTTTGTTTAATCCTGCTGACAAACCAAACAACCAACTCATAATAATTTCTCATAATAACGACTTGGAATCAGATATTTATTGGGTGCTATGTCATGGATTTGAAAAGATTTCTTATAAATACAAGATATTAAATCATGGATATCAGATATTATGTTATAATAACGAGACCCTTTCTCATAATTATGATGTCATATTTCTGAGAAACCTTTTTTTTCCCCACGTGGCAGAAATGTGTTTCCATAGACGGCACAACCACACAAGTGACCTGTGTTTCTGTTCCTGCTAAAGAGGATATGACCTTTTTCTGATTATCTTTTTTTATTATTATTATTTCACTCTATTCTGAAAAAATATGTATTTTTCCTTTGTACTGTTTGACTCGATCTCTGTTGGGTGTTTAGTGTAGCTCAGATTTTATGCTTGGGTTCCTGAGAGCCACTTATCTCGTCTGGCCTGGGACAGAAACACACACGCACACACACACACACACACACAATCAGGCAAACACACTTAAACGCACAAACACAGTGATGAGCATGGCTGGCAGGTGAAGCCTTATCTCCACTCCACAGCGGCTCGCCTCTCTCAGGGCTCAGTCGGCGGCTTAGAGCTGGATGGAAGCAGCCAAAACTAAGAAAAAAATCACTTTCTGTCCTTTCATTTCTAATCATAGCTGCTCGACACTTGAAGCTATTCCAAATATTTTGAGTGTATGGCTATTATGTATTTATACATACTAATCTCTATAAACAGATACCTCCGTATGAATGCAGAATATGGAGGAAAGGGGCAGGATTTTGGTGAAGTGAGCGTTCTGGTCCGAGTAGCATTGACCAATCACGCTTGAGAGGGCTTTGGTTACATGCAGGTAAACAGAGAAAAAGATGGTGCATGTAGGCTGAAATGCCATCTTGGAACCCATCAGCTAATGTCTGATGATGATTAAGCTTTTTATTAGCTTTTAGTTAATCTCAACTACATCCATCCTCGCATCTCAAAGTTGCTTAATCAGACTTTAAACAATGAACAGCGACACCAGAAGTCATGTAACCTGGTGCAGTGTTGTTGTACAACTTGCCCATCCTTATCGACCAGGAGAACATATACTTTCTTAACCTTTCATTTTTAATTAATACTGTAGGCTTTGAACCAAAGACCACCCCTTGATAAAGGTTTTGTCTCAATGATGCCACAGTGTCTCTTCTGAATTTCTGAATGTCACTCTTTGCTTAACAATGAAACCCTCAGGGTTAAATGTATAAACAAAAAATGAATGAAGACTGAAGTTTTAGCATGCTCCTATGTTTTTCATGCTCAGTATGTTATCTCACAGCTCCACACAGATGGCACAAGCTGAGGGTTAGAATATATCAGAGGGGGCTGAAGTGCATATCAAAACAGTTTTTTATTGGCTGGAGTGAAATTGAGTGTTCCACATTTTTTCAGGGGAGCAGCTGGAAACATCTCCAGGATCCTCGAGTCTCTTTGAAATCTGGTTAGAGAATCAAGGGTAAGGACTGCCTCTCCGTTACTGCCATGCGTGTCTGATTAGTCAACTGCTGTGACAAACCGGCATGAACAGGAAAATAAAACCTCCTTTTAGGTCCACACTCCCTTTAGTCCAATAATTTCGAGCTATCAGCTTGACAGAAAACCAATAAATAGCCGGGGTTGATTGGGTGGAAGCTTGAGCAGATGGACCTGGAAAATGTAAATTTGCAATCAGTGGAGATGCCTGCAGAGAGTTGAGCCCTCAGAGGAAAGCCAGGTGTTCAAATGCTCTGAGTCCAGGATGTTATATCCCCAATTTTATTGCTTTTCCAGCCAGGGGACCAACACGTGCGGATGTGAGTTGGTCTGCTCAGAGTAAGATATCTTGGCAAGTGGTCAGATTGCTATTGGATTCAGTCTGAATGGCAGTTGTGTCATGATATGTGCTGTAACAACTTTGTAGTTGCTGTTACAATTTACATTCAGTTTATTTGAGCTTGATAAGTCTTTGCAAGTGCTGTACGAGCCTACTGTTCCCGTCTTCTAGTCTGTTGAATAGACTGATGTCGTTGCTGGTGAAGTTCAAAGATTTGCAATACATACAAACATTAGTTTGCTGCAGGCGTCCATGTTTTCCCCGGCAGCTGCACTGGGACACATTTATGCCGTTTCCAGACAATATCTGAAGTCGGAACGTCCTTGTTGAAACTTCCAATCTTCGACCTCAAAGTGTTCCAGGTGACGCCAAAAGTGAACAAAAAACTGACCGTGACAAAATTATGTCCCTTTGACAAGTGTAAACACAACTGAACCCTCAGCAGGGCAGCCTTTCTGCATCATAAATGAAATGGAGGAGGAAAAATGACACATAAGGTCACAGATGCCATTATATATTTTATTTAACAGCTTTTTTTAGCTTTGAAACCTATCTAATAATTTAATTCCCAAGCAAATACTGTAGTCAACAAATACACACACCCGTCCCATGGTGCTGCCAGTGTTGTGTAAGGCCACACGACCTCTCCTTCGTGAAGTCAGGGTAGATAAATGTACCCCAAGTTCCCCTGTCTTGTGTAGGAATTGTTCTTTTTTTTAGAGTTCCAAATTGTCTGAAATGCAAGAATGGCGGCTCAGAACTATTGAGTTCCTTTTTGCAATAGTTCGGAGGGAAAGTCTTGTGTTTTACCATCCACCACAACCTTCTCCATACCTGCACTTTGTTGCTGTTTATTCTACAGTTAATCACCTGACTGCAACTCTATTGTCACGTTTCATTGGAGTTAATCGAAAGCCTGTTGTGTCTCATTCAAATGCTGATGGGTATCTTGTATAAAGCAGATTGCCATTAAATCATACCTCCAAAGAAGAAATCTTTTGATTTGATTGACCCCCCCATGAACTGATCATCCTTCCATTCAGTCCAATACTTGCTGTATTTGCTGTAATGAACTCTGCAGACTCCAGAGATCACTGCCAGAACTTTGGACAGCTAACAGTACAGATCTATCACCTTTAATGCTGCAGTCAGAAGCTCTAATGATGAACACAACAGTGCGCTGCAAATGCTGACTGAGAGGTGTGTGTTTGAGGTAGACAGAAGACAGGTATTATGTGCACTCTTTCCAATTATTTGCAGAATATTATGGGCATTAACTGTCAGTTACCTTGTAGGTTTCCTAATATCTCCTTGGACAGAAATCACCCCAGAGGTACTGGATATATGTGGGATATTTTTGGAGCTCTCCATTACGGCAGAATCTGATGTAGAGAGTTTAGAGATGAATTTAACAGCATGATGAGATTAGGGATTTAGGTACACGAGAGGATATTCAACAGGGTGCGCTTAGCAGGCGCAGTGCAGGTTATGGTTGTATCTCAGGCATTAGATGTTGTACATTTGATCCTTCTCATCATGTCCTCGCCGGGATGGCTGAGCTTAATCCCTGGATCTGCTTTAAATGCTTTACACAATGATGTTCTCAGATGGGCTAAAGCGTCAATAGCTACAAGTTCTCTTTCATCCTTTTTTCCTCTTTTTTGTGTGTTTGTGTTGAGAAATTGACGGAGAAAAGAAGGGCAGATTGGCGGTCTTTTTCTGTTTTTTAATGCAGTTCATGGTTTGAGTGTGATCTAATTGTTTAGTCCTTTTGAAGCTTTTGAAGAGCTTGACCCATACTTTATGTGTTGAGTGACTGGTCACGGATGCCAAAATGCTCCTCAAACAGACCTAAAGGTTCTTTTTTGCCCAAAACTGTGACAGTTTTGATTGAGTTGTGTTACTTGCTTGCTTGCTTTCTGAGGTATGGGTTGTATTTCTGTCAGTTTTCAAGCTTTTAGTTCATGTTTATTGCCTGTTGTTTGGCACCAATTTCAGCTGCATCACTTATGGTCTGACTTTTATTTATGAGGTAATTTAGCGGCTGGGCATCTCCTGCACTGCGGAAATCTTACTCTTTGAATGTGTG
This sequence comes from Spondyliosoma cantharus, assembly GCA_900302685.1. Lineage (NCBI taxonomy): Eukaryota > Metazoa > Chordata > Actinopteri > Spariformes > Sparidae > Spondyliosoma > Spondyliosoma cantharus. Next base: position 9,862 of record OMLP01014172.1, read on the forward strand.
CTAGTTGGTTTTACCACTGTTGTTGTTGTTGGCCTGACCTCATTGACTCGTGTCTGTTAGTTCTCACTGTGCGTGGGCGAACAAACAAGTTTCCCCTCCAGGAGATGATGAAGTTATCTAATCTAAACTAAGCTTGCTCAGCTCACATTGCAGTTTAGATTTTGCATCAGTCAAACTTGAGTAAAACTCAACATGCTAATGAGACATGAAAAATACCACTGTGGATCCCCTTCTGCCTACATCTCCATATATTAACTGTGTCAAATTTTCATCTTTTCCTCTCATCTAACAACTTGCATCTCAGGAGGAAGCACCCTGTCTTGCCTCGAGCAACTTTTTTAGCCAAACTTCACACTTTGCTCAAAGGAGGCAAAGTTGGTTGGTCAGTCAACAACTTTGATACAGGCTAAACATCTTGATAGCTATTAGATGGACTGACGTGAAATTTTGCACATAAATGGGGCATTAGCTTTGGCTTTGCTTGTGTACTGTATGATGTAAATGAACAATAAGAAAGAAAATACAAAGAGTGGCTATAATTATTTTTTACAATAACAGTCTATTGAATGACAATTTGAAAGGCATTGCTTATAGTGATGATTCTTCAGCTTCCCTCGGCTTAACAGAGCTTTGAAAACGAGTTTCAGCTCATCTGGCCCACGACTTTACTGTTAATCCTCTCATAGCGTCATTTTCGGCCAAAACAGGCAGCTGCCAAAATGCAACCTAGGCTTTTTTTGTGAATGTATATGAGTCAAACCTTCGTGTAAAAAGCATAATTATGACGAAAGAGGCACTTTTAAGATTTACCGTATTTTCATTTTCGGTCAAGCTCATTTTCAATCGAGAGCTAGGAGCAAATTCTATGTTAGCATTTTTAAAACACTAAGAAGGCTCGACACAACATGAAACTTTGCTCGTAGTATCACCAGGGTCTTTACACATAAACACGAGCATTGAGAACATTGTTCGTGTACACAGAGTTTGCTAAAAAGAACGTTTTTGAACAACTCACCTCAGCAGTAGCTTGTTCGGCTAGCCGCCATCATGGCAGTGTTGATTTCCGAATGCAACATAACATGGACGAGAGTTAAAGTGGATCGATCCAAAAGCTTAGTTCCATATAAATGCACAGATAATTTGTTGTTTTGTCATTAGCAAAAAACAATATTGACCTTGAAGTTGAAAAAGGAGCCTCATATAAGAAATAATACTAAAATCAAAAGCCAGAAAAGTCACGTGAGATATCGGGTGGATAGTTGTTGCCGGAAGACAGTAGTGTTCCGCCTTAACTGTCCTCCATGATACGTTGCATTCTGAGATCAATACTTCTCGGCTGCCATGACAACTGCGAGCGGAACAAGGTGCTGCTAAGGTGAGTTGTTAAAAAACTTTCTTTTTAGCAAACTCTGTGTACACAAACAATGTTCTCAATGCTCGTGTTCATGTGTAGAGACCCTTGTGATACTACGAGCGAAGTTTCAAGTTGTGTCGAGCCTTCATAGTGTTTTAAAAATAGTGATGCCAACATAGAATTTGCCCCTAACACTCCCATTGAAAATGAGCTTGACCCGAAAACAAAACTACGGTAAATCTTAAAAGTGCCTCTTTCATAGTAATTATGCTTTTACATAAAGGTTTGACTGATATACATTCACAAAAAAGCCTAGGTTGCATTTTGGCGAGAGTTTTGCTTTAAGTGAAAAAGCTGTAAAACCAACTGGATAAAGTATCAGAGGTGCAGCCTTGAGACCATATTCATACAGGAACAAATGTGGACAAAGTGGAACATTTGGTAGCTAAAGAGCAAGATACTTTCTTTAGGAGATGGAGGAGACAAAACACAGAGCTAAAAGAGAGTAAATTCTGCACCTACGATCGCCAGGTGGCCAGAAACACAACTCCCAATGAATGATTATGCTTATGCGTGGTAGTGTTTGAAGGTCAAGATATGTCAATGTCGTGCTCATAATATGTTTCTGCTACCCCCAAGTGGCTAAAAAAACAATGATTTCTCCTCTCTGAGCCTTTTAGTCTTAAAAGTGTGCACATTTAAAAGGCGTGCTCATTAACAGTGCACTGACTGTGTTCAAGGTATTTAAAAGTAATGAGCAGCACTCACAAAATGTGAAAGAAAGTTAAAGAGGAGACCAATAAGGGGGAGAAATTGTGGGAAATGAGGAATGGGGTACTGAGTATGTTTTTCCATTAAAAAGAGAGCGGGCAGAGGAGGAGGAGGGACAGCGCGGTGATTTAGTGCTGTGTCAGCAGTACGGCGTCTTCTGGCTCTCCAGAGAGGAAGCCACTGCGAAGCTTTATGACTTTTTATGGGGAAATTACGATGTTTCACAAAGAGATTATCGTTATGAGCGAACCTTTAAAGGTGATGAAGGTTTCCAGACTTATCCTCCTCACGGCTCTAATATGTCTGTCTGTCTGTCTGTCTCGCTGTCTGTCTGTGACACACTGCTTTATATCGGTAGCGTGTGCTCTGAATACAGTTTGTCCTCGACCGGCTCTTTCTCTTCGCTTCCTTCCCCACTGTTTTGTTCACCTAAAGAACTGTGAATTGAGGCTCTCACGCTGGCTCTCACACAGTTTCAGGGCTTTTAGTTTCTGTCACATCTCTGCGTGTGCATGTGTGTTTGAATGTGTCGGGAGAGGCAATACTTCAAACGATAGCGCACATTAAAGTGGGCTAAAGTGGGGTGAATTTATAGCAAACTAAGAGCCATCGTGCTGCTGCATCTCCTTTGTATCCCTTTATGTTTCACCTTTTTTCTCCTTTTCCTTTCTCCTCTGCTGTAACCTTTCCTGGTGAGAAAATGCCATGTCAATAAAAGCTTTTTAACATGAGGAAAAATCAATGCGCCCCGATCGCACATTCTCTCAGGCCTGCCTACAAAACGAATGAGTCGTTCTGCTTCTGCACACAAGGAGGTGAGGTCTGGGTAAAAATGCTGCCCTCGTACTCTAAATTCAGTAGTTTTACCTTATTTTTGATGGGAATCGATGCCAAAATCCACAGCATCTCAAAACCCCATTCATAGTGACTTAACTTAACATTACACTCAACACTTTGACGTGCTTTATTGTTCACAATTCACACCATCAACTTTTATGGTCCTAGAAGGGAAAGCAGGCTTGCATGCGGGGTTGCAATAAAACTGCACAATAAAAATGTAACATAGAAACAATAAAAACGCAATAACACGCATTAGCATAAAAGCTCAATCAAATGTAGATAAATAAATGCATCATGTAGCTACACACAATCAGTCTCTCATTGAAAATATCGACTCTTATGAGGATTGCAAAAGACATGCACACTTTTTATAACCGTTTTGTAAACACAAGGCAGTTGGAAGAGTTCTGTGCTGTATTTTTTTGTGTCTATTTATGCAGATGACTTGATTATTTATGTACAGGTAAAAGCATTAAAATTGAATAAATTACTATTAATCTCGTGAAAGTTGTCACTCATAATGACAAACCCCTTGGAGAATTATCACCTCAACTCTAACATCTTTTCAAGAAACTTGATGTACGGCGGATGAGCTCTTTGTTTATGGTCATCTTCCAGTTGTTTTTTTAAGTTTTCAAACAAGAACTCATCTGCTACAGTTTTTTTAGCAGAATGCTGCAACAATCGATGTGAAGCTCCACGATTGTTGTAGTGGACAACTTCCCCATATCCCCTCCATCGGCATGAGGGTGAGCAGGTAATGACTGCAATCTCTTTTTTTTGGGGTGAACTTTTCCTAACAGAAAATTAAGACTATGAGATTAAAGATTATGAAAACCTCTTGTAATCATGTGATATAAACCAATTTGCTGCTGATGTTTAAAGAGGCCTTTTGAGTTTATTTTGTTGCAGGGTCTGGGTTTAGGTCCAGTTTTAAACAAACGGTAATTTTAAAGTAACCAGGCGCAATCAAAGGTTTTTTTGTCGTGCATTTGTGGTGACAATGACACAAACAGACATGTCAGTATTTTGTATGGAGCGTCAAAGGAATTCATTAGCATCATGGAGTGATTTAAGATAAAATAAAAGCACTTCGGTCCGCAATGAGTCATTGTTAGTGGATTAGGTGGGTGCCGATGACCTCCTGTACGACGTCACTCTGAATGGTGTGCCTCGTTGCTGCTTTTATGGAGGAATTTATTGTTTTATATGAAGTATTTGTGATGTGATGACCCTGCTATTTATAGAGCTCTGCAAGCACACACTCAAAGAGCTTGATGGGAGATGAACACAACATTTCTCTGCCTGGTTTGTAAAGTGTGCTCCGTTTTCTAGAGCTGAATATTCCTGTCACGTCGTGTAGCTGAGCTTGTACAATGAGGGTAAAATTAGCCTTCTGTCTACCTTTTATAATGGAAAGTGGCACACACACACAAACACACAAACATCAGACACACGTGTATACACTCCCTCATGCATGAGAGGTAATTTTTATTTCCTGAAGTTTATTTAGGGATAATGTTATTCATGAGTTTGCCAGATACAGGAGGGAGCAGATGTTTTGGGAGAAAGGCACCTGGTAGACTTGACATTTCTGAGGCGTTTTGGCTTTTCTTGCGTTTTTGATAAAATACGTTCAGAGAGAGCAGGTTTGTTCTTTATTGTTCATCAAGAAAAGTTTTAAATATAATCATACATCAGTGGGAACATTCAAGCCATCAACGTTTGATTAACATTTTATAACAGATCTCCAGACTCTCTCCTGACGCACGAACATCCGAAATGATCTTCTGTCGTGTCACCATTTCATTCATTTTCCTGCTCTCTCAATAAACCAGATGCACGCTAAAAGCCCTCCTGTGCTAAAGTACTGAGGGCCAGTTATGAGATGATAAGCTGCAGTGTCAGCGTCCTCTAAATGCCCGCCCTCCGGTAATTATCTACCGACAAGGCCTTCTGCCTGTTCCTCCTCTCCTTCTTATCCTTAATACTACCTCGATCCGCTAATTCTAATTCTAAACCTGTTTCATCCTGTCATGTTCCTTTTATCCTGTATTTGGTCACAAACCGCACTTTTGGATGTCTGAAGGCAGATGGCTCACAGCCTCGGGGATTCATAATGGAAGTCACCGATAAGCAGAAGCATTTCTTTAAACTTGCATGTAAGAAATCACATCTTAAATACTCTTCAAGAAAAAACTTCAGTTCTTATGATCTTGACCATTCAGACTGGTCCTTGTTAACTTTGTTAACTCATCAACTCATTTCAAAACAAAACAGGTATATCAGGTCAGTGGCGGACTCAGGATGTTTGAGGGGCAAGGGCGAAAAAATTTAAAAGGGACCCTGTTGAGTGCGATCGGGCACCAGCATGGAGAAAGTTGCAATACATTTATAGTGAAGAGAGGACACTTCACACATATTCTCCACTTGAAAGGCACCCTAGAGGGCACTTTATCATGCTTTACCTACCATAGGGACATCCAAGAGGGCACATCCTCTGCATTTTTTTTTCGCACATAATTTATGACACTGAATATCAATTATTCACTTTCCGATAATAATATTATTAAAAAGGGTACACAAAAATAGGTACAAAATAATCACGCATTAAATTGGGAAGGATAATGCTGTACATCAGCAAGAAAAACATTAACAAGCCTTGTGTTGTTGCTTCATCAACAGCGACCGATAGCCTCACCCACAAACAAGTGTCCGAACTAACAATCAGCAGTCTAAATCATGTTGCCCTGCTAGACCCCTGTACAGTTAGTGCAGGGGCCTCATTTGTTGTGTTTATTTTCTGTGAAATGATTAATGTGAAATAGAAATGTATTTGGAAAGCTTGAGAAGCTTTGGAAAGAAAGGAGATGTGCACAGCTTGCCTTTATAAACATTGCTTTGCTGAACTGGAATGAAAATGAGAAGTGGGAAGTAAACATAACCCAGCGGTCAAAATGGACACAATTACTTATGCCAGATTTCTTTTCTTTAAGTGACTGCTAATGCTTCCCAGGATTTCTTTTGTTATTTAGTTTGTTGGTGCTCCTTTTGCCCTCTCATCTTCTGTTCCATTCAGTGATTTGTTTAGTCATTTTGGTCTACTGAGGAACTTTCTCTCAGACATTTTTGCCCTTTGAATGCGAAATGTCTGAGAGCATTTTAAAGACAGTTTTTTTCTTAAATTGAGTATTTTTAGATAAATATTTGGTTATATCACACAGGTGTAATCATACTGAAGACAGGTAATCATAGATCCACTCGTGTCTGATGCTGAAAGTGTCGTGTTCGACACACCTTTTCTCGTCCATCTCTGTCTCTATTCTTTTCTCTCAAATGGCGAAAATAAAACACACAGGCATCACTTACAGACTCTCACACCCAGTGAGGAATCGATCCAGAATTGATCAAGTGTCAACTGGCTGACTAATTACTTAAAGATTGTGACTCATGGACCATGATTGGTTTGAGATGGAACAGACATTCAGGTATAGAAGCAGCCACAATAGTACAACGGCTTCAACTGCTGCTATAATATTCATAGACTTTCTTTTAATTCTCCTCTTTCGCCTCTGTCATTTGATTTTTCTTTCTATCCAGCCCTTCTCTTCTCTCTCTGTTGTCTCATAGGTTTATGGATCAATGAACGGTGGGGGGTAAGGTGACCTTCATCGGATTGACCAATAAGAGAGCTTGCTGGACAGAGCTCTGCCTAAAAATGCTTCACAGGCACTATCTATTTCTTTCACACCAGGAACAGAATAGACCAGAGAGTGCATTAGAATCTGTGTGTGTGTGTGCGTGTGTGTGTGTGTGTGTGTGTTGGGAAGGCTGCAGAGCTGCATAAAGGGCTCTTTATTCGAGTCGGACAGGGAGAGGAAATCAGCTTTAGAAGTAAAAACAGAGGGAGCAA